>JBAMBO010003282.1:0-11043 GCA_037044535.1 Lordiphosa magnipectinata | reverse complement strand
GTTGAAACAGGTTCTGTTGCTGCCCTATCCATTTGCTGAAGGAATGATAAAGATCGGATGAACGATATTCAAGTTATAAGCAAAAAAAGGACAGTTAAAACCCCCCATCCCCCCTCACCAGCCACTACCGCATTCCATTAAAAAAATTCAATCTAAGTGAGAGAGAGAGAGAGACTTAGCGTATAACAGCTATGCTGAGGCCGCAAGCGGCGGCCTGAACTGTTACAGAGTATATTATAGTCGGGCTTGACCAACTTTGTTGTTTTCTTTCAATTCTATAGATTTTAGCTTGCGTTTCTGTTTAATAACAGTTTTCAAAAGGCAGCCAGTTATGTGCTTTCATTTAATTTCATTGGCAGATTGACTCTTCATTACAAACATTCATTTGCAAATTATAATTCGATTGCCCCATCTTGCCACTTTCTATATGCAATTCGAAATCAAAACAAACACTTGACAATTTCTAACTGAATTTCTTGTTGCTATTCATCGAGCCGCCTTGCTTTTTGGGGATTGCTCCATTTATTCATCATCTTCTGATTGCTTCACAGACAAAATTTGCATTGGCTCTCAAAAGAGGGAATATTTAAGAACGAACAAAAATAAAGTGCCACAGTGCGAAAATAAATAAATTTGCTGTGTAAACAAAAAAATAGGAAAACTCTGAGTAATATAAAAGTAAGAAAACTGCAAAAAGGTAGACTTGAAACTGCAGAATGGCAGCCTTTTTGGAAGTTGCAACGCGGCGGCCTGCCAAGCGCGAGTACAACATGACGGACAGACGGATGGGACAGGGTCAGTCGTGCAGGCAAATGGCAGCGACAAAGTAATTTGACTTGAAAATGCTTAGCACTGAAATATCCTGGCGGACATCGTCGTCAACAGAGGCGGCAAATGCCTTAAAGGATCAAGAGCTGAGAGAGCTGTGTGCGAGGGCTTGAGCTCATTTATTTAAATTAAAACAAACACTGCAGGCATCTGGGCGAAGCTTTTGTGAGTGCAGCGCCTGCAGCGTGTGTATGTGTGTGTGTCAGTGTCTGGCAACATTTCCGATTTGTTGCCAGTGTCCTTTATCCGGGCTAACTGTTTGCCATAATGCGCGTGCCAAGTGGCAAGTCATGCCAAGGTAGGTGCAACCCCAGCCAGGGGGCGCATAGTGGCTCGTTTTTCGAAAACTCGTAGCAAAAATGTATTTTGTAAAAAAATTAATCAAATTACTAAGTACCGGAAAGCTAAAATTGTTAAAAACTAAAATTAGGTGAGGCATGTTTAGAAATTTGACCCGACCAAAACTTCAAAGGATAGCCGCACCGTCACTCATATTTCAAAATGCTTTGTAACTTTGACATTAGAGATAATTTAGAAAAAAAAAACTATTTTTTAATGAACGTAAAAATTTATTTTCAAAAAATTTATAAAAAACGCTACATAACTGCATTGTTTTAATACGGCAAGTTGTCCTTGGCAGTTTAATTAATGTCAATTTTACACTGGGAAAAAAATCAATCTACAATCCAGATTGTGAGTGCAGCCATTACAAATGGGAAAAGGGGATCATGAAGTAACAGCCAGAAGGAAGCTTCTTCCACCCTATAAAGTATATACAGTGATTGGAAAAATACTCAAATTTCATACCTAGGTAAGGTACAAGGTAAATGTCAAAAAATAATACCTAGGTAAGGTAAAAGGTATACTAAATTTCCAGTGCCTAGGTAAAGGTAAAGGTACAAAAAAGATACTTTTATATTTAAAAGAATGGATTAAAAATGGCATATTGTGCTTATTATATCTTATATCTTGATTTTTTTATGGTAACATCAGCTTCGAATATTTCGTCACCTTGCCTGTTTCTTTTTTTTGTATTTGGCCTCCATAGCTAAAAATTCTTTCCATAGGGGTAGAACTAGGCAAAATGGTATCATACTTAAAAAAAACATTTCAACTATTTTTATACGTAAGAATAAATTCATAAGATTTGCTATTATCGGCAAGATAAGTTAAGGCTTCCATTTCAATATTAGAATTTCCATAACAATTCTCAGTTTCATTCAATCTTCCATTACTGGTATCGTAACAATCTTCAGAATCCTTTATATTTGAACTCTCATTGACAACAGTTTCCCAATTTTCCGTAATTTCTTCAAAAACTTTACAATTTAGTTGTTTTAATATGGAATTCACGTCAATTTAAATTTGGGAAGCATCATAGTGGACAAAACCAAAGTCTTAGGAAGAATTCTAGAGCCTGTTCAGCATCTTTCGCGACAACTAAGTTCAAAGTGTGATGCGCATCCAAAGTGCCGTGGCAAAATAATTTCTGCAACAGCAGTACTATCCATACTCTAAGTCCGTATTTGCTATGAACTTCAGCTAGTTACACCAAAGTAGCTTTTGATATTGCAACTCCAGATATCGGCAGTCGTACAAATATATTGAGTATTTTGAAAAATACCAGCGATATTTTTATATTCTTGTAGAGGGTATATTATTTGTAACGCATAGAAGGAAGCATCTCCGACCACACGAAGTATATATATTCTTGATCAGCATGACGAGCTGAGTTGATATAGCCATGTCCGTCTATCCGTCCGTCTGTTTCCATGCTATTTCCTCCGTCAGTTTTACAGCTATCTTAACCAAACTTTGCACGAAGCCTTTTGGTACAAATACGCTGCACATTTGTAGGAACCGGCCGGAACGGATGACTATAGCATATAGCTGCCATAGGAAGTATCGGTCGAAAAAGTAGTTTTAGGGATAAAAACTTGTTTGTCTTTAACGCAAACGTCCCCAAACATCGTATTTCTAAGTTTTCTATGCTTTCACATAATTCCATTAAGTTTTATGAAATTTGGACAACTATATAGTACAGCTGCAATACAAAAGATATGTCTGAAAAAAAAGTCTTGGTAGGAAAAACTGGTTTTCAATGCTATCGCTCTCAAACTTGTTACTGATCACTATTATATGCTACTACTCAATTCTACCAAGTTTGATCCAAATCGGATGACTATAGCATATAGCTGCCATAGGAACTATCGGTCGAAAAAGTAGTTCTAGTAAAAAAAACTGTTTGTTGTTAATGGTAGCGTCTTTATACCTTCCAGTTGTAAATATTATCAGTTTCCACACCATATAACAAACTGGCAAGCAAATGGTGTGGCAGCCCTGGCCACCTCTGGTCATACAATTTATCGAGCACCATCCCTGACGCGATAGCAGAACGACACAACACGCGCCATCCCTGGCGCTCAGTTTCTGGCTTGGCTTCGGCCAGCGCGGCACGCACCCGCATCGCTCCGTTCGACTTGGCGCTAATTGTTAGCTTAAGTTATATTCAATAAAGTTAGTTACACATTAAAACCTCGTAGCTAAAATGGTCAAAGTAGTGGCGCCATCTATTGCCGAGTTTAGGAAACAACTCTGCTAAGAGTTTTCGACGAAAATCATTTAATTCCTTAATTTATATAAATTATACAAGCAGCAAGGGTATATAAACTTCGGTCGAGCCAAATTTAGCTTTGCTTTATTTTTTTTTTTAAGATTTTTGCTTTTATTTCGAAAACCGTCACCATTTCAATATAGTATTGATTCCGAGAATTTAGATACAAAAAATGCGATAATTTTTTAAGAATATAACAATTTCATCGGATTATTCTTTTATAGCCCAATTCCACTGGCATCATTTCTTATCACTTTCATGTCTTAAAATTTTGCCGTTTCCATTGACAAATCGTCTTCTTTTTGACTCGTTGACAAAAACAGCTGCTATGTTTGTTTTAAATAACAGGCGGCTCTTTCGTACTCACGTGGTCTTTTTGGAATATTTAGAAAAAAAAAGACATACACGTCAGGAAAGCAATTTCTCGGGGCGAACGCATTGCAGTCGCCCTAAACTTCAGCAGAAAGCTAAATACACAACTTATTTTGACTAATTTATATTTTAAGCGAAATTACGCCTACTTTTTATCTTTTTATACTCCGTACCGAAGGTACATAAAGTATATAAAGTTTGTGCAAAAGTATGTAACAGCCAGAAGGAATCATCTCCGAGTCGATATTGCCATGTCCGTCCGTCTGTCTGTCTGTCTGTCAGTATGAACGAAGAGATCTCATAGATGGTAAGAGATAGAGGTTTGACATGAATGGTACATATGTTTCTTATACTTGCAGGCAGATCAAGTTTATTTTAAATTTTTGCCACGCCCCCTCCCGCCCCCGCAATTTGGAAAAAACGTCATATCTCCTACAGTTTTGAAGATAGATCGTTCGTACCTTCTAGAGATACCTTGTAAACAAAATTATTTATCGATTTGCTGAAGAAATGATAAAGATCGGATGAACGATACATATGAGCAAAAAAAAGTTAACAAAAATGAAAGGCAAAATGAAGTGTCAAATCGTGTGGGAGAAATGACATCATTTTCTTCATTTCTTGTCATTTCAAGAAATGAAGTTTCATTTCTTTGGTGGAAATAAGCTATTATATAATTATACTCTGTACCGAAGGTACATAGAGTATATTAAGTTTGTGCAAAAGTATGTAACAGGGAGAAGGAATCGTTTCCGACCCTATAAAGTATATATATTCTTGATCAGCATCAACAGCCGAGTCGATATAGCCATGTCCGTCTGTCCGTCCGTCCGTCCGTCCGTCCGTCCGTCCGTCCGTCCGTCCGTCCGTCCGTCCGTCCGTCCGTCCGTATGAACGAAGAGATATCAGAGATGGTAAGAGATAGAGGTTTGACATGTATGGGACATATATTTCTTATACTTGCAGGCAGATCAAGTTTATTTTCAATTTTTGCCACGCCCCCTCGCGCCCCCGCAATTTGGAAAAAACGTCATATCTCCTACAGTTTTCGAGATAGATCGTTCGTTCCTTCTAGAGATACCTTGTAAACAAAATTTATCGATTTGCTGAAGGAATGATAAAGATCGGATGAACGATACTCAAGTTATGGGCAAAAAACGGCCATTTAACAACACCCACCAATAACCACAGCAACATACCCTAACCGTTCAACACAGGCAATCTTAGTGCGAGAGAGAAAGAGAGAGAGAGAGAGAGAAACTTAGAGAGCGCACCGCGTTGTGCGCGGGGTGTTAACTGGCCGTTTGACTCCTGAGCAAATGCGAGTGTAAGGGTACAGAGTATGTTATAGTCGGGCTTGACCGACTTTCTTTCTTGTTTTGACCTAGAAACTTATAAAAGTTTAAATAAATCTCGTAAAATTAACTATTCAGATAAAAGTGCAGATTTGCTATGAGACTAAAACAGCTTCGCGACAAGGTAATCCGTTTCAGCTTGTGTTACGAGCCCTGGTCCATCGTCTTCTTTATCTGGCCCAAACATTGGGTCGTTGGGATCGGTCTGCTCTGTCATTACTGTTACTGTATCCGGACTCGGACATCAAAAGGTGGTGGATCCGAATGTTGTTGTGGAAGTTAAGCATAGAGACCAGGAACGTAAATTTTCTTTGACACTTTTTTTTCTGTTTATCCCAATTCTCTTAAGCATGTCCATTTAGATCTGTCCATATGAACGGCGTACCAAATTGCATTCGTTCTTGTTTTTTGTTCAAACAGCTTTAAATCTAACAGTAGGTAGGTAGGTAGTTCCGGCTGGCCCTTTGTAGGGACCACACATAGACCTTACGGTCCTTAGTGAGGCCGGGTGGCTTTTTCTGGGTACCATTAGAAATCCAAGAGGATGTTTGACGTTTTGGCAAATGCCAATAGTTGTTTGGGAGACCTCCTTGCCGCCTCTTCAAGAGAGTTGAGACTTGGGGAGTGCAGATGTTTTAGTCTCGTCTTAGCGATCGCTGGGCAGCTGCAGATGAGGTGTTCCAGAGTTTCAACGACTCCAGGTTCCTTACATTTCCTGCAGATGTCCGTTGTCGTGATGCCTAGCTTTTTCGCGTGAGCGGCTGCTAGGCAGTGACCAGTTAGTATGCCTATAAGCAGTCTACAGTCTCTTCTTTGGAGCTGTAGCATATAGTGCGTGAGTTTTTTGTCTCTTGTCTTGCACATGATTTTTGAGATTCTGCAGCCGGTTGTGTTCTTCCACTTTTCCTCTGCTTCTTTCTCCGCTATCTCCTCCAGTTTGCTGTGTAGCGTCTGTACGGAGATAGATATGTTTAGTGTTGCTTCTTGGCTTAGTGCGGTTCCGGCTTTTGCAAGACTGTCAGCCATTTCGTTTCCATCAATGCCCCGGTGGCTGGGAATCCAATAGATTTGCACCTTTCTAGAGATGCTGAGGGAATCTATTGCCTCCCTGCTTGCCAGAACATTTTTGGAATTAATGGTGTGTCTTTGCATTGCTTTGATTGCCGCTTGGCTGTCAACGTATATGTTTATTTGGTTGTTTGGTGCGTATTGTTCTGCCAGTTCCGCTGCTTTCCTTATTGCGAAGACCTCCGCCTGGAATATGGTGCAGTGGTCTGGCAGTTTATAGGAGAGCCTCAATTCCGGCTCATCGCAGTATACAGCGGCTCCGACTCCTGAGGTCATCTTGGAGCCGTCTGTAAATAGGTGCATTGCTTCCTGGGCCAGTCCTATACGCCAGTCTTCTGGTCCCATTAATGCTGATGCACCTGTGAAGTTGGTTTTTGGGATCATGTAGTCCGTGCTACTGCTGATCACTCTACCCACCGTGCTGTGTCCATAGCTTTGTAGCGCCATGGTGCCTGCCGCACAAAGACGTTGGGCCGTCTTTTGTGCAAGGAGGCGTGCTTGGATGTCCAGGGGGTTGACTCCTAGGATGTGTTCGAGTGCTTTTGTTGGAGTGGACCTCAGCGCCCCCGTTATGCAGACTAATGCCTGCCGCTGGGCCTTTTCCATCAGCTTTAGATATGTGGACTTCTCCGTGGCTTGCCACCATACCAATATGCCATGTAGTAGTATCGGTCGTATTATTGAGATGAAGAGCCAGTGCGTTAGACTTGGTGATAGGCCCCAAGTGCTGCTTAGCATCTTCTGGGATGCATATAGCGCATTGGTTGCCTTTTTCACCCTTTCCTCCACATTGAGTCTCCATGACAGTTTACTGTCGATAACTACTCCAAGGTATTTTACGTTGTTCTTTGGCGTTAGCTGTATTCCATTTATCGTAGGTGGAGTCCATTGCGGTACCTTGTATCTCTTGGTGAAGAGAATCAGGTCCGTCTTCTCCGCATTGATACTGAGTCCGGCTTCTGTGGCCCACTTTAGTATCTCTTTGAGAGTAGAGTCCATGATTGAGCTAAGAGTCGATGGACATTTCCCCATGATAATTATGCTTATGTCGTCAGCATATGCGGTTATCTTGGGTGCTTTCCTGCGGAATTTTCGTAGTAGTTCGTTGACCACAAGGTTCCATAGAAGGGGCGACAGGACTCCGCCCTGAGGCGTTCCTCCATGTGCCTCTTTCGTCATGGTTGTGGTACCCCACTCGGCTTGTACTCTTCTGCAGCTCAGCAGGTTGTATATCCAGGAGTACAATGTCTTGTGGATTGCTAGTGCCCTTAGGCTTCGCATTATCGCTTCTGTGGTGACGTTGTTAAATGCACCAGATATATCTAGGAATGCTCCCAGGGCAAATTCCTGATGGTACAGTGCCTTCTCGATGGTGGCTACTAGGGAGTGTAGCGCCGTTTCCACCGATTTCCCTTTCGTGTACGCGTGCTGATTGTTCTCCAAGGTCAGGTTCAAGCCTTCTCTTATGTGGAGATCTAGCAGTTTTTCCATTGTTTTGAGCAAGAATGATGTGAGGCTTATGGGTCTGTAGTCCTTTGGTTGCACATGACTGCATTTTCCCGCTTTTGGCAGGAATACAACGCGTGCTGTCCTCCAGACCACAGGTACATAGCTCCATCTCAAGCAAGCTTCAAAAATGGATTGCAGCCATGGGACGATTGCGCATTTGATCGTCTTTAGCATGGCTGGGAATATTCCATCAAGTCCTGGGGATTTGTAACTCGCGAACGAGTCGATCGCCCAACGGATTTTCTCTGGAGTGATGATATTAGTTGGGATGTTGCTTTGATGCGTGTGTAGGTCAAGAGGCTTATCTGACTCAGTGACTACAGTACAGCCTGGGAAGTGCGCATCAAGAAGAGCGCATGTCGCTTCCCTGCTGCTTTCCGTCCAGTGGCCGTCGTTCGTTTTCAGCTGACTCTGCATAGGTGGCTGCTTTGACAGCAGTTTCCTGAGTCTAGCTGTTTCGGAGACCTTCTCTATGCTGGAGCAGAAGGTTCTCCACGCGTTTTGCTTTGCCTTTCGTACTTCTTTTTTGAAGAAGCGAAGTCTTATCTTGTATTCTTCCCAAATTATTTGCTCATCCGCTTCTTTGGCGAGTTTGAAGCATTCTTGCACGTCCTTCCTCTGCTCTTTCAGCGCTGGGGTCCACCAGGGTGGTCTGGTTCTCCGTTTGCTAACTGTGAGTTTGCATGAGGATTTGTATGCTTCGGTTAGGTTGGACGTGAGCGTCTTCACGGACATCTCAATATCGTCTACCGAGCAGATGATCACTGGCGTGGGTAGTTTTGATTCTACCGTTTTCAGGTACTTCACCCAGTTGGTGTTCCGGGGGTTCCTGTAGGTTTTTCTGGTTTGGTTGTGGTTGAACTCGATCTTAAAAAGGATGTACTTGTGGTCTGAGAAGGAGAGTCTGTCGAGGACTCTCCATTCTGATGCCTGAGTACTGTTCCCTAAGGTCAGAGTTAGGTCTAGGACGTTGGCCGATGTTGGTCCCACATATGTGGGCACATCTCCAACGTTTTCTACTTTTATGTTAGTTTGTAGTATAAAGCTTAATAAAGACTCACCTCTGTCGTTTATGTCCGGACTGCCCCACACTGTGTGATGTGCGTTGGCGTCCGTTCCGATGACAAGTGGCTGGTTTTTCCTACCCGCCTCGGCCGTTAGACGTACGAGCTCGGATGGTGGTGACTCTCGCTCGTGTGCCATGTAGCAGGACGCCATTATTATTGGCTCATCATCGTGGCCTTCCAGGGCCACAACTGTGAGGTCGTCCGTGCTGTAATTTGACATAAGGTAAGCGTAGATGCCTTTTCTTACCAGAATGGCTGTCCGTGCCTTACTTACCGCGGTGGGGTGGAAAGTGTTGTAATTTGGTGACCTTAGCCCTGAGACCTTGTTCCCTGCCGCAATCCAAGGTTCCTGAACTAAGGCCACATCGGCGGGCCCTTCCTCAAGGGTTATCAGGAGCTCCGCCGACGCAAGCTTGCTTTTATGCAAGTTGACCTGGAGGACCTTCAACTGCATGATCGTTGTCGGCGTCCCCCGGCCCGGATGGGTCAACTACCATGGTTGAATCCTCATCCTCGTCGTTCTCCAGGCTGGATGGGTCAACTACCATGGTTGAATCCTCATCCTCGTCGTTCTCCAGGCTGGATGGGTCAACTCCCATGGCTGAGACACCATCCCCTTCGTTTTGAGCAGAGTGCACTGCCTCTGTAATGTCGAGGCTGCTGGCTCTTTCGACCATCTCGTCGATGCCATGGTCCTTTTCGACCTCCCCTGCCTCCAGCGTGTGCTCGTTCTTGTCTTCCGGGTGGCGCTTTTTGAGTCGTAGGTGCACGCTACCTACTCCCCACGCCATCTTCCCGAACCTTGGGTAGAGCAAATCGTCGGCCTCCTTGTTGATCTGGAGGACCATGTGCTGCCCGTTCTTGTCGGGCTTAGCAACATATAGCACCTTCCAGTCACTTGTTGGCACGTCCGGGTTTTGCCACCGTAGCAGTTTCAGCGCCTGCTCCTTTGGTACTACCCTTGGGAAGAGCACTTTCGCCTTCGGAACTGACGGAATACATGTTCTGTCAACAACCTCCAGCTGAGCACCCTCCCATGGGCTTCCCATGTCTGCAACGACGCTTTTGACCCACTTGAGGGTGAGATCGTCCATGCATTTGAGGATCTTGACTCCAAACAGCCAGCCTGCTCCGTCAAACGTTACCGGTTGCGCTGCTGGGTCGTCCATCCTCTTAAAAATTTCCTCGAACAGCATCCCCTCCACTTGCTTCCACTGTTCTGGCGTCATTTTTCCGAAAGGGTCGCTTTTGTCGACTAGGGCTACGGTGAGATGCCGTTTTGCCACGTCGCTGGCTGACTCCTTTGTCGGTTTTTGTGTGTTTGGGGTGGAGCTTGGTAAAGCATGGCTCCGCGGTCTTGGGCATGGCCGTTTGGTGGCTGGGGCCTCTGCCTTCGCTTGCTCGGATGAGCGCTGCCGCTTCATTACCACGCTTTCCTCCACCTTATTGACGTATGCGGCGGAGGTGGCTTTCATCGCCGGTCTCTCCGCAAAGTGCTTGCGACCCTCCTTGATCTTTTGCTCGGCCCATGCCAGCTTGTTGCTCTCTTCTGGGGAGAGCTTACCGCTGCCATCGAGCCGCGCTTTGATCTTAAGCGCCGCCTTGTATTGGGCCTTCGCTCGCATGCCCTCCTTGGTCCTTTTGGGCCTTACCTTACTTGAGGTACTAGAACCCGCCTGGACTGGGGAGAGCAGCAGCTTTTCCTCGGCCTCCGAGTTTATTGAGCCGCCGTGCGACTCGCAGTCCGAGTCTGCATGGACTGCGGTACCACGCCACACTTTGGCTTTATCTGTCGTCTTGGCAGTAGCTGTACAACTGTCTTGGCCTGCTCCAACCGCAACAGAGGTGTGACCGCTGGCGACACGAAGAGAGGATTTCTCCTCACCGTGCCCGCCGGTGGTAGCAGTCACGCCTTCCACCGACGTTTGGGCTGATATCCCAGCCCGAGTTTGGTCTTGTACTTTGTGCATGTTAATGGACCCATGTTGGTTACTTTTTGTTCTTGAGAACCACCCCATAGCATTTTATGCCTGCTGCCAGGCACCTCTTAACCATGGCTCCGGCTCAACTCTACCCAACTGAAGCTGGATAGTGCTGGCCTTCGCCTTAGCTAGACACTGCATTTCCTGGGTGTAAGACGCGCAAGTGACACTAGGTATAGCTCGCTTTTAGCCGAGGTGCATACAGTGTCCATTGCCCAGCCGACACCCTCGGGGAGGGTTCAGTTAGA
>JBAMBO010003281.1:0-18088 GCA_037044535.1 Lordiphosa magnipectinata | reverse complement strand
AACGAAAACCAAATCGAAATCAAAGTCGAAATCGAAATCGAAAACGAAAACGAAAACCAAAACGAAATCGAAACCGATACCGAAATCGAAATCGAGATCGAAATCGACAACGAAAACCAAATCGAAATCGAAGTCAAAACGAATTCGAAATCGAAGTCGAAATCGAAAACGAATTCGAAAACGAAATAGATATCGAAAATAAAAACGAAAACGAAACGAAAGCCCAAACGAAATCAAAAATGCAATTGAGAACGAAATCGAAATCGAAACCCTAACGAAACCGAAAACGAAATCGACAACGAAAACGAAAACCAAATCGAAGTCGAAAACGAAATCGGAAACGAAAACCAAAACGAAACCGATAACGAAATCGAAATCGACAACGAAAACCAAATCGAAATCGAAAACGAATTTGAAATCGAAATAGATATCGAAAGTGAAAACGAAACGAAAGCCAAAACGAAATGAAAAATGCAATTGAGAACGAAATCGAAATCGAAAACCCTAACGAAATCGAACACGAAATCGAAAAAGAAATAGAAAACGACAACCAAAACGAAATTGAATTCGAAATCGAAGTTGAACGAATTCGATAACGAAAACGAAATCGCGATTTGGAAAGGAGATCGAAACGCAATCGAAATCGAAAACAAAATCGATAACGAAAACCAAAACCAAAACGAAATCGAAGTCGAAAATGAAACCGAAGACGAAATCGATACTGAAATTGAAGGCGAAATCGAAAACGAATTCGATAACGAAAGCGAAATCGAAAACGAAATCCAGATTTGGAAACGAGATCAAAACGAAATCGAAATCAAAAACAAAATCGATAACGAAAACCAAATCCAAAACGAAGTCGAAATCGAAAATGAAACCGAAAACGCAAATGAAAACGAAATCGAAGACAAAATCGCAATCGAAAACGAAATCGAAACTGAAATCGAAAACGAAATGGGAAACGAAAACGAAATTAAAAACGAACTTGAGATTTGGAAACGAGATCGAAACGCAATCGAAATCGAAAACAAAATCGATAACGAAAACCAAAACCAAAACGAAATCGATAACGAAAATGAAACCGACAACGAACACAATAACGAAATCGAAAACTAATTTGAAATCGATATCGAAAACTGATGGAAATCGAAAATGAAACCGAAAACGAAATCGAAATCCAAAACGAAGACGAAATCGAAATTGAAAACGAAAATGAAACTGAAAACGAAATCGAAAACCAAAACGAAATTGAAATCAAAAACGAAAACCAAAACCAAATCGAAAACGAAATCGAAAATGAAATCGAAAACGAAATCGAAATCGGAAGCCATAATGAAACCGAAATCGACAACGAAAACCAAAACCAAAACGAAATTGAAGACCAAATCGAAAACCAAAACGAAATCGAAATCAACGAAACCAAATCCAAAATGAAATCGAAAACGAAAACTAAAACGAAATCGAAAACACTAACGAAATCGAACTTGAAATCAAAAACAGATCGAAATCGAATGCGAAAACGAAATCGAAAACCAAATGGGAATCGAAAACGAAATCGAAATTGAAATCGAAAACGAAATCGAAAATGAAACCGACAACGAACACCATATCGAAATCGAAAACGAATCGAAATCGAAATTAAAATCGAAAACGAAAACAAAGAATATAACGATATCGAAAACCTAATAGAAATCGTAGTCGAAATCGAAAACGAAATCGAAAACATAAACGAAAGTCGAAAATGAAATCGAAAACGAAATCGAAGTCGAAATCGAAAACGAAATCGAAAACGAAAACGAAAATAAAACCGAAAACGAAATCGAAATCCAAAACGAAACAAAATCGCAAACGAGATCGAAATTTAAAACGAAAACAACAACCAAATCGAAATCGAAAACGAAATCGACATCGAAAACCAACACCAAAACCAAAACGACATCTACATCGAAAACGAATTCGAAAATGAAACCGCAAACGAAATCGAAAACATAAGCGAAATTGAAAACGAAATCGAAATCCAAAATGAAACCGAAAACAAAATCGAAATCGAAAACCAAAACCAAATCGCAAATGAAAACGTAATCGAAAACGAAATCGAAATCCAAATCGAAATCGAAATTGAAATTGAAATCAAAAACGAAATAAAAAATAAAACGATGTCGAAAACGAAATTGAAATCGAAATCGAAAACGAAATCGAAATCGAAAACAATAACGTAATCGAAATTGACAACGATCTCGAAAACGTAAACAAAAACCAAAACGAAATCGAAAACGAAATCTGAAATGCAAAATGAAAACGAAATCGAAATCGATAACCAAAACGAAAATCTAACATACAAACTGAAAACGAAATCGAAAACCAGAAACAAAACGCAATCGAAAACGAAATCGAAAACGAAATCGAAAACGAATTTGAAAACGAAAACACAAAATAAAACGATATCGAAAACCAAATTGAAATCGAACTCGAAATCGAAACCGATAACGAAATCGAAAACAAAAAACCAAAACCAAATCGAAATTGAATTCGAAATCGATAACCAAAACGAAATCGAAATCCAAAATGAAACCGAAAACAAAATCGAAATCGAAATCCAAAACCAAAACGCAATCGAAAACGAAAACGAAATCGAAATTGAAAACGAAATCGAAGTCGGAAATGAAACCGAAAACGAAATCGAAAACGAAATCGGAAACGAAATTGAAAACGAAATCCAAATCGAAATTGAAATCGAAATCCATAACGAAAAAAAAAATATAACGATATCGAGAACCAAATTGAAATCGATATCGAAGTCGAAATCGAAAACGAGATCGAAAACGAAAACCAAAACGAAATCGAAAATGAAATCGAAAACGAAATCGATATCGAAAACGAAATCGAAAACGAAAACCAAAACGAAACCGAAATCGACAACGAAAACCAAAACCAAAACGACATCTACATCGAAAACGAAATCGAAAATGGAACCGCAAACAAAATCGAAAACAAAAACGAAATCGAAATTGAAAACGAAATCGATAACGAAAACAAAAACCAAAACGAAATCGAAAACGAAATCGAAAACAAAAACGAAATCGAAATCGAAAACCAAAACCAAAACGCAATCGAAAACGAAATCTAAAACGAAAACGAAAACAAAAAATAAAACGATATCGAAAATCAAATTGAAATCGAAGTCGAAAACGAAATCGAAAACGAAAACAAAACCCAAAACGAAATCGAAAACGACATTGAAAACAAAATCGAAATCCACAATGAAACCGATAACGAAATCGAAATCGATAAGTATAACCAAAACGCAATCGAAAATGAAATCGAAATCGTAAACGAAATTCAAATCGAAATCTATGTATATTCAAAATGAAAACGAAATCGAAAATGAAACTGCAAACGAAATCGAAAACATAAACGAAACCGAAAACAAAAACGAAATCGAAATTGACAACGAGTTCGAAAACGAAAACAAAAACCATAACAAAATCGAAAACGAAATTGAAACCGAAATCGAATTCCAAAATGAAACCGATAACGAAATCGAAATCAAAAACCAAACCAAAACGCAATCGAAAGCGAAATCGAAGACGAAATTGAAAACGAAATCGAAAACGAAATCTAAATCCAAAATGAAAACGAAAACCAAAACCAAAACCAAAACGCAATAACGAAAACGAAAACGATATCGAAAACCAAACTGAAATCGAAGACGAAATCGAAAACGAAATCGAAACCGATAACGAAATCGACAACGATAACCAAATCGAAATCGAGGTCGAAATCGAAACCGCAAACGAAATCGAAAACAAAAACCAAAACCAAATCGAAATCGAAGTCGTAATCGAAATCGATAACCAAAACGAAATCGAAAACGAAACCGAAAACGAAATCCAAAACGAAAACGAAATCGCAAACGAGATCGAAATTTAAAACGAAAACGAAATCGAAAACAACAACCAAATTGAAATCGAAGTCGAAATCGAAAACGAAATCGACAACGAAAACAAAAACCAAAACGAGAACGAAAACGAAATGGAAAACGAAATCGAAATCCAAAATAAAACCGAAAACAAAATCGAAAACCAAAACCAAATCGCAAAACGAAAACGAAATCGAAAACGAAATCCAAATCCAAATCGAAATCGAAATTGAAATTGAAATCAATAACGAAAAAAAAAAATAAAACGATGTCGAAAATGAAATTGAAATCGAAAACGAAATCGAAAACGAAAATGAAAACGAAAACCATAACGAAATCGAAAATGAAATCGATAACGAAATCGAATTCGAAAACCATAATGAAACCGAAAACGAAACGAAAACCACATCGAAATCGACAACGAAAACCAAAACCAAAACGAAATCCAAATCGAAATCGAAATCGAAAACGAAACCAAAACGAAATCGAAAATGAAATCGAAAACGAAATCGAAAACCATAATGAAACCGAAAACGAAACGTAAACCAAAACGAAATCGAAATCGACAACGAAAACCAAAACCAAAACGAAATCGAAGACCAAATCGAAAACCAAAACGAAAATGAAATCATCGACGAAACCAAATCCAAAATGAAATCGTAAACGAAATCGAAAACCAAACCGAAAACGAAATCGATTGCGAAAACGAAATGGGAATCGAAAACGAAATCGAAATTGAAATCGAAAACGAAATCGAAATCGAAAACGAAAATGAAACTGAAAACGAACACCATAACGAAATCGAAAACGAATCGAAATCGAAAACGAAAACAAAAAATATAACGATATCGAAAACCAAATTGAAATCGTAGTCGAAATCGAAAACGAAATCGAAATCGAAAACGAAAACCAAAACGAAATCGAAAATGAAACCGAAAACGAAATCGACAACGAAAACCAAATCGAACTCGAAGTCGAAATGGAAAACGAAATCGAAACGATGTCGAAAGCGAAATCGAAAACCAAAACGAAATCGATATCGAAATTGAAAACGAAATCGAAAACGAAACCGGAAACGAAATCAAAATCCAAAACAAAAACGAAATCGAAATCGAAATTGAAATCGACAACGAAAACCAAGACCATAACGAAATAGAAATCGAAATTGAAACCGAAAACGAAACGAAAACCAAGACGAAATCGAAATCGACAACGAAAACCAAAACAAAAACGAAATCGAAAACGCAATAGAAATCGAAATCGAAAATGAAATCGAAAATGAAACCGAAAGCGAGATTGTAATCGAAAACGAAATTGAAATCGAAAACCCTAACGAAGTCGAAAACGACAACCAAAACGAAATCGAAATTGAAATAGAATTCGAAATCGAAAACGAAATCGAAAATGAAACCGAAATCGAAATTCAAAACGAAATCGAAATCGAAATTGAAAACGAAATGGAAAACGTTAACCAAAAGAAAATCGAAAACGAAAATGAAATCGAAATCGAAAACGAAATCGAAAACCAAATCGAAAGCCAAATCGAAAACCAAAACGAAAACGAAATCGAAATACAAAACCAAAACGAAATCGAAAACCATAACCGAAACGAAATTGAAATCAAAAACGAAATCGAAATCGAAAACCATAACGAAATCGATAGCGAAATCAAAAACCAAAACGAAATCGAAACCGAAACGAAAACGAAATTGAAAACCATAATGAAACCGAAAAAGAATCGAAATCGAAAACGAAAACGACGTCGAGAACAAAATAAACAACGAGATCGGAAACGAAATCGAAAACGAAATCGAAAACGAAATCGATGACGAAAACGAAATCGAAAACCAAAACGAAATCGAAAACGAAATTGAAGTCTAAATCAAAAAAGAAATCGAAAACGACATCGAGAACGCAGTCAAAAACGAAATCGGAAATGAAACCGAAAACGAAATCGAAATCAAAAACCAAAACGATAACGATAACGAAATCGAAAACGAAATCGGAATCGAAAACCATAACAAAACGAAATCGAAGTCGAAATCGAAAACTAATTCGATATCGATAACGAAAACGAAATCGAGATCGGAAACGAGATTGAAACGCAATCGGAAACAAAATCGAAAACGAAATCGATAACGAAATCCAAAACTAAAACGAAATCGAAAACGAAGTCAAAAGCGAAAACCAAAACGATATCGAAAACGAAATCGAATCGAAATCGAAATTTGGAAACGTAATCGAAAACAAAATCGGTAACGAAAACCATAACCATAACAAAGTCGAAATCGAAAATGAAACCGAAAACTAAATTGAAAACGAAATCGATGCTGAAATCGAAAACGAAAACCAAAACGATAACGAAATCGAAAAAGAAAAGGAAATCGAAGTCGAAAACGAAATCGAAATCGAATTCGATAACGAAAGCGAAATCGAAAACAAAATCGAGATTTGGAAACGAGATCGAAACGCAATCGAAATCGAAAAGAAAATCGATAACAAAATCCCAAACTAAAACGAAATCGAAATTGAAACCGAAAACGAAATTGAAAACGATATCGCAAACGCAATCGAAGACGAAATCGCTATTGAAATCGAAAACGAAATCGATAACGAAAACAAAAACCAAAACGAAATCTAAATCGAAATTGAAAACGAAACCAAAAACCACAACGAAATCAAAAACCAAATTGAAATCGAAGACGAAATCGAAAACGAAATCGAACACGAAATCGAAAACGAGAACGAAATCGTAAACGAAATAGAAATAGAAGCCGAAAACCAAAACGAAAACGAAATTGAAAAAGAAAACCAAGTCGAAACGAAATCGGATCGAAATCGATACGATATCAAAAACGAAATCTAAAACGATATCGAAATCGAAAACGAAAACCAAAACGAAATCGAAAACCAAAACGAAACGAAAACGAAATCGAAATGAAATCGATAAACAAAACGAAGTCGATAACGAAATCGAACAAGAAATCGATAACGAAAACAGAACTAAATCGAAGACGAAATCGAAAAAACGAAATCGAAATCGAATCGAATCGAAATCAAAACGAAATCGAAATCAAAAACGAAATCGATAACGAAAACGAAAACAAAACTAAATCGAAGACGAAATCGAAAACGAAATTGAAAACGAAATCGAAATCGAATCGAATCGAATCGAAACGAAATCAAAAAGATATCGAAATCGAAATCGAAAACCAAAACCAAAAAGAAATCGTACACCAAAATCAAAACTACATCGAAAACCAAAACCAAAACGAAATCGAAAACGAAATCGAAAATGAAATCGAAAACGAAATCGAAATCGAAAACCATAACGAAATCGAAAACGAAATCGAAAACGAAATCGAAAACTGAATTGAAAACGAAAACAAAACCATAACGAAATAGATATCGAAAATGAAGCCGAAAACGAAACGAAAGCCAAAACGAAATCAAAAATGCAATTGAGAAAGAAATCGAAATCGAAAACATTAACGAAATCGAAAACGACAGCCAAAACGAAATTAAATTCGAAGTCGAAATCGAAGTTGAAATCGAAAACGAAATCGTGATTTGGAAACGAGATCGAAACGCAATCGAATCGATAACGAAAACCAAAAATAAACGAAATCGAAGTCGAAAATGAAACCGAAAACGAAATTGAAAACGAAAACGAAATCGAAGTCGAAAACGAAATCGAAAACGAAATCGAGATCGAAATCGAAGTCGATATTGAAATCGAAAACGATAACGAAAACCAAAACTAATACGAAATCGAATCCGAAAATGAAACCGAAAACGAAATCGAAAACAATATAGAAAACGAAATCGAAAACGAAAACCAGAACGATATCGAAAACGAAATCGAATAAGAAAAGGAAATCGAATTCGAAATCGAATACGAATTCGATAACGAAAACGAAATCGAGATTTGGAATCGAGATCGAAACGCAATCGAAAACAAAATCGATAACGAAAACCAAAACTAAAACGAAATCGAAAATGAAACCGAAAACGAAATCGAAAACGAAATCGAAAACGAAATCGAAATCGAAAACGAAAACCGAAAACGAAATCGAAATCGAAAACGAAAATGAAATCGAAGTCGAAAACGAAATCGAAAACGAAATCGAAAACGAAACCGATCGAAATCGAAGATCGAAATCGACAACGAAAACCAAATCGAAATCGAAGTCGAAATCGAAAACGAATTCGAAATCGAAAACGAAATCGAAAACCAAAACGAAATCGAAAACGAAATCGAAAAATGAAATTGAGAACGAAATCGAAATCGAAAACCCTAACGAAATCGAACACGAAATCGAAAACGAAATAGAAAACGACAACCAAAACGAAATTCGAAATCGAAATCGAAGTTGAAACCGAAAACGAAATCGATAACGAAAACGAAATCGCGATTTGGAAACGAGATCGAAACGCAATCGAAATCGAAAACAAAATCGATAACGAAAACCAAAACCAAAACGAAATCGAAGTCGAAAATGAAACCGAAGACGAAATCGATATTGAAATTGAAGGCGAAATCGAAAACGAATTCGATAACGAAAGCGAAATCGAAAACGAAATCCAGATTTGGAAACGAGATCGAAACGCAATCGAAATCGAAAACAAAATCGATAACGAAAACCAAAACCAAAACGAAGTCGAAATCGAAAATCGAAAATCGAAAACCGAAAATCGAAAACGAAATCGAAATTGAAATCGAAAACGAAATAGGAAACGAAAACGAAATCAAAAACGAACTTGAGATTTGGAAACGAGATCGAAACGCAATCGAAATCGAAAACAAAATCGATAACGAAAACCAAAACCAGAAATCGATAACGAAAATGAAACCGACAACGAACACAATAACGAAATCGAAAACTAATTTGAAATCGATATCGAAAACTGATGGAAATCGAAAATGAAACCGAAAACGAAATCGAAAACCGAAAATCGAAAACGAAAACTCGAAAACGAAATCGAAAATGAAATCGATAACGAAATCGAAATCGAAAACCATAATGAAACCGAAAACGAAACGAAAACCAAAACGAAGTCGAAATCGACAACGAAAACCAAAACCAAAACGAAATCGAAAACGAAATCGAAAACCAAAACGAAATCGAAATCGAGAAACCAAATCAAAATGAAATCGAAAACGAAATCGAAAACGAAAACGAAATCGAAAACGAAATCGAAATCGAAATCGAAAACGAAATCGAAAACGAAATCGAAAACCAAAACGAAATCGAAAACGAAATCGAAATCGAAAACGAAATCGAAAACGAAATCGAAAACGAAAACGAAACCGACAACGAAACCAAAACGAAATCGAAAACGAAATCGAAAATCGAAATCGAAAACGAAATCGAAAACGAAATCGAAAACGAATACTAAAACGAAATCGAAAACCAAATTGAAATCGATCGAAATCGAAATCGAAATCGAAAACATAACGAGATCGAAAACGAAATCGAAATGCGAAAACGAAATCGAAATCGAAATCGAAATCGAAATCGAAAACGAAATCGAAATCGAAATCGAATAACGAAATCGAAATTGACAACGATATCGAAAACGTAAACAAAACCAAAAACGAAATCGAAAACGAAATCGAAATCCAAAATTGAAAACGAAATCGAAATCGAAAACCAAAACCAAAACGAAATCGAAAACGAAATCGAAATCTTCAAAATCGAAAACGAAAACGAAACGAAAACCAAAACGCAATCGAAAACGAAATCGAAAACGAAATCGAAAACGAAATCGAAAACGAAACCAAAACGATATCGAAAACGAAATCTGAAAATCGAAAACGAAAATCGAAAACGAAATCGAAACCGATAAACGAAATCGAAAACGAAAACGCAAATCGAAATCGAAACCGAAATCAAAACGAAAACGAAATCGAAAACGAAATCGAAATCGAAATCGAAAATGAAATCGAAAACGAAACCGAAATCGAAATCGATAATCCAAACGAAATCGAAATCGAAACCCTAACGAAATCGAAAACGAAAACCAAAACGAAATCGAAATCGAAATACGAATTCGAAATTTAAAACGAAAACGAAATCGAAAACAACAATCAAATCGAAATCGAAAACGAAATCGAAAACGATAATCGACAACGAAAACGAAAACCAAAACGAGAACGAAAATCGAAAACGAAATGGAAAACGAAATCGAAATCCAAAATAAAACCGAAAACAAAATCGAAATCGAAAACCAAAACCAAATCGCAAATGAAAACGAAATCGAAATCGAAATCGAAATCGAAATTGAAGTTGAAATCAAAAACGAAAAAAAAAAAAATAAAACGATGTCGAAAACGAAATTGAAATCGAAAACGAAATCGAAAACGAAAATGAAAACGAAAACCATCACGAAATCGAAAATGAAATCGATAACGATATCGAATTCGAAAACCATAATGAAACCGAAAACGAAACGAAAACCAAATCGAAATCGACAACGAAAACCAAAACCAAAACGAAATCCAAATCGAAATCGAAAACCGAAAACGAAATCGAAAATGAAAACGAAATCGAAAACCATAATGAAACCGAAAACGAAACGTAAACCAAAACGAAATCGACAACGAAAACCAAAACCAAAACGAAATCGAAGACCAAATCGAAAACCAAAACGAAAACGAAATCGAAATCGACGAAACCAAATCCAAAATGAAATCGTAAACGAAATCGAAAACCAAACCGAAAACGAAATCGAAAGCGAAATCGAAAACGAAAACTAAAACGAAATCGAAAACATAACGAAATCGAAATTGAAATCGAAACAATCGAAAACGAAATCGAAAACGAAAACGAAATCGGAAAATCGAAATCGAAAACGAAAATGAAACTGACAACGAACACCATAACGAAATCGAAAACGAATCGAAATCGAAATTGAAAACGAAATCGAAAACGAAAACAAAAATATAACGATATCGAAAACCAAATTGAAATCGTAGTCGAAATCGAAAACGAAATCGAAAATGAAACGAAATCGAAAACGAAAACCAAAACGAAATCGAAATCGAAAACGAAATCGAAATCGAAATCGAAAACGAAATCGAAATCGATAACGAAAACGAAATCGAAAACAACATCGAGATTTGGAAACGAGATCGAAAACGCAGTCGAAATCGAAAACGAAAATCGATAACAAAATCCAAAACGAAAACGAAATCGAAAACGAAGTCGAAAGCGAAAACGAAAACGATATCGAAAACGAAATCGAATCGAAATCGAAATTTGGAAACGTAATCGAAAACAAAATCGGTAACGAAAACCATAACCATAACAAAGTCGAAATCGAAAATGAAACCGAAAACTAAATTGAAAACGAAATCGAAAACGAAATCGAAATCGAAATCGAAAACGAAAACCTAAACGAAAACGAAATCGAAAAGACAAGGAAATCGAAGTCGAAACGAAATCGAAATCGAAATCGAAAACGAAAACGAAATCGAAAACAAAATCGAGATTTGGAAACGAGATCGAAACGCAATCGAAATCGAAAAGAAAATCGATAACGAAATCCAATAACTAAAACGAAATCGAAAATGAAACCGAAAACGAAATTGAAAACGATATCGAAAACGAAATCGAAGACGAAATCGCTATCGAAATCGAAGACGAAATCGAAAACGAAATCGAACACGAAATCGAAACGAAATCGAAAACGAGAACGAAATCGAAAACGAAATAGAAATAGAAGCCGAAAACCAAAACGAAAACGAAATTGAAAAAGAAAACCAAGTCGAAACGAAAACGAAATCGAAATGAAATCGATAAACAAAACGAAGTCGATAACGAAATCGAACAAGAAATCGATAACGAAAACAAAACTAAATCGAAGACGAAATCGAAAAAACGAAATCGAAATCGAATCGAATCGAAATCAAAACGAAATCGAAATCAAAAACGAAATCGATAACGAAAACGAAAACAAAACTAAATCGAAGACGAAATCGAAAACGAAATTGATAACGAAATCGAAATCGAATCGAATCGAAAACGAAATCGAAAACGAAATCAAAAAGATATCGAAAACGAAATCGAAAACCAAAACCAAAAAGAAATCGTAAACCAAAACCAAAACTACATCGAAAACCAAAACCAAAACGAAATCGAAAACGAAATCGAAAACGAAAACGAAATCGAAATCGAAAACCATAACGAAATCGAAAACCATAACGAAATCGAAAACGAAATCGAAAACGAAATCGAAAACTCGAAATTGAAAACGAAAACGAAAACAAAACCATAACGAAATAGATATCGAAAATGAAGCCGAAAACGAAACGAAAGCCAAAACGAAATCAAAAATGCAATTGAGAACGAAATCGAAATCGAAAACCCTAACGAATTCGAAAACGACAGCTAAAACGAAATTGAATTCGAAATAGAAATCGAAATTGAAACCGAAAACGAAATCGAAAACCAAGAAAATCGAAATCGAAACGAAAACCAAAACAAAAACGAAATCGAAATCGAAAATGAAACCGAAAACGAAATTGTAATCCGATAACGAAATTGAAATCGAAGACCCTAACGAAATCGAAAACGACAACCGAAACGAAATCCAAAACGAAATCGAACATCGAAATTGAAAACGAAATCGAAAACGTTAGCCAAAACCAAATCGAAAACGAAATCGAAATACCAAATCGAAAACCAAAACGAAAACGAAATCGAAACCCAAAACCAAAACGAAATCGAAAACGCATAACCGAAACGAAATCGAAATCAAAAACCAAAACGAAATCTAAATCGAAACCGAAACGAAAACGAAATTGAAAACCATAATGAAACCGAAAAAAAATCGAAAACGAAAACGACGTCGAGAACAAAATAAACAACGAGATCGGAAATGAAATCGAAAACGAAATCGAAAACGAAATCGATAGACGAAATCGAAAATCAAAACGAAATCGAAAACGAAATTGAAGTCTAAATCGAAAAAGAAATCGAAAACGACATCGAGAACGCAGTCGAAAACGAAATCGAAAACGAAATCGGAAATGAAACCGAAAACGAAATCGAAATCAAAAACCAAAATCGATAACGAAATCGAAAACCATAACAAAACGAAATCGAAAACGAATTCGATATCGATAACGAAAACGAAATCGAGATCGGAAACGAGATTGAAACGCAATCGGAAACAAAATCGAAAACGAAATCGATATCGAAATTGAAAAAGAAATCGAAAACCAAAACCAAATTAAAAACATAAATGAAACCGAAATCGAAAGCAAAATCGAAAACCAAATCGAAAACATAAACGAAATCGAAACCCAAAACCAAAACGAAATCGGAAACCATAACCAAAACGGAATCGAAATCAAAAGCGAATTCGAAATCGAAATCGAAAACGAATTCGATAACGAAAACGAAATCGATGACGAAAACGAAATCGAAAACGCAATCGTGATTTTGAAAACGAAATCGAAAACGAAAACCAAAACGAAATCGAAAACGAAAATGATATCAAAAACGAAATCGAAAACCATAACGAAATCGAAAACGAAATTGACATCGAAAACGAAATTGAAAACGAAATCGAAAACAAAATCGATAACGAAAACCAAAACCAAAACGAAATCGAAAATGAAACCGAAATTAAAAACGAAATCGAAATCGAAAACGAAATCGATATCGAAAACAAAATCGAAAACGACATCGAGAACGAAATCGAAAACGAAATCGAAAACAAAATCGATAACGAAAATCAAAACCAAAACGAAATCGAAGTCGAAAATGAAACCGAAAACGAAATTGAAAACGAACACAAAATCGAAAACGAAATCGAAATCGAAGACAAAATCGATAACGAAAACCAAAACCATAACGAAATCGAAAGCGAAAACAAAAACCAAAACGAAATTTAAATCGAAAACGAAATCGACAACGAAAACGAGAACGAAATCGAAAACGAAATCGAAAAGGAAACCGAAATCGAAACGATGTCGAAAACGAAATCGAAAAAGAAACCGACAACGAAAACTAAAACCATAACGAAATTGAAATCAAAAATGAAACCGAAAAAGAAACGAAATCGAAATCGAAAAAGAAAACGAAGTCGACAACGAAAACCACAACCAAAACGAAAACTAAATCGAAAACGCTATAGAAAACGAGATCGAAAAAGAAATCGAAAACCACAACCGAAACAAAATCGAAATTGAAATAGACTTCGAAATCGAAAACGAAATCGAAAGCGAAATCGAAAACCAAAATGAAAACGAAATCGAAAACGAAAACCAAAACCAAATCGAAAACGAAAATGAAACCGAATCGAAAACGAAATCGAAAACAAAATCGAAAACAAAATCGAAAACCAAATCGAAAACCAAAACGAAAACAAAAGCGAATCCCAAAACCAGAAATCGAGAACCATAACAAAAACGAAATTGAAATCAAAAACGAATTCGAAATCGAATCCGAAATCGAAATCGAAGGAGAAAACAAAAAACCAAAACCAAATCGAAAACGAAATTGAAATCGAAAACTAAATCGAAAACGAAAACGAAATTGAAATCGAAAACGAAAATGACGTCGAGAACAAAATCGTAAACGAAATCGAGAACGAAATTGAAAACGAAACCTAAGATCGAAAACGAAATCGACAACGAAAACGACGTCGAGAACAAAAATCGAAAACGAAATCGAAAAAGAAATCGAAATCGAAAACGTTAACCAAAACCAAATCGAAAATGAAATCGAAAGCGAAATCAAAAACCAAAACGAAATCTAAATCGAAACCGAAACGAAAACGAAATTGAAAACCATAATGAATCCGAAAAAAAATCGAAATCGAAAACGAAAACGAAAACGACATCGAGAACAAAATAAACAACGAGATCGGAAACGAAATCGAAAACGATGATCGAAAACGAAATCGAAAACCAAAACGAAATTGAAGTCTAAATCGAAAACGAAATCGAAAACGACATCGAGAACGCAGTCGAAAACGAAATCGAAAACGAAATCGGAAATGAAACCGAAAACGAAATCGAAATCAAAAACCAAAACGAAACGAAATCGAAAACGAAATCGACAACGAAAACGAAATTGAAATCGAAAACGAAATACTGAAACAAAGTCGAAAGCGAAATCGAAAACGAATTCGAAATCGAAAACGAAATCGAAAGCGAAATCGAAATCAAAGACCAAATCGAAAACGAAATCGACAACGAAAACGAAATTGAAATCGAAAACGAAAATGACGTCAACAAAATCGTAAACGAAATCGAGAACGAAATCGAAAACGAAATCGACAACGAAAACGAAATTGAAATCGAAAACGAAAATCGTAAACGAAAACGAAATCGAAATCGAATGAAATCGAAAACAAAAACCAAATCGAAAACCAAAACGAAAATGAAAACAAAATTGAAATCGAAAACGACGTCGAGAACAAAGTCGAAAGCGAAATCGAAATCGAAAACGAAATCGAAAGCGAAATCGAAATCGAAGGAGAAAACAAAAAAACCAAAACCAAATCGAAAACGAAATTGAAATCGAAAACGAAATCGAAAACGAAATCGAAGGAGAAAACAAAAAACCAAAACCAAATCGAAGACGAAATTGAAATCGAAAAACTAAATCGAATACGAAAACGAAATTGAAATCGAAAACGAAAATGACGTCGAGAACAAAATCGTAAACGAAATCGAAAACGAAAACGAAATCGAAATCGAAAAAGAAATCGAAAACAAAAACAAAATCGAAAACCAAAACGAAAATGAAAACAAAATTGAAATCGAAAACGACGTCGAGAACAAAGTCGAAAGCGAAATCGAAATCGAAAACGAAATCGAAAGCGAAATCGAAATCAAAGGAGAAAACAAAAAACCAAAACCAAATCGAAAACGATATTGAAATCGAAAACGAAATCGACAACGAAATCGAAAACGAAAATGACGTCGAGAACAAAATCGTAAACGTAATCGAGAACGAAATTGATAACGAAACTAAGATCGAAAACGAAATCGACAACGAAAACGACGTCGAGAACAAAATCGTAAACGAAATCGAAAACGAAATCGAAAGAGAAATCGAAATCGAAAACGACGTCGAGAACAAAATCGAAAACGAAATCGACAACGAAATTGAAATCGAAAACGAAATCGAAAACGAAAAAGAAATCGAAAACAAAAACAAAATCGAAAACCAAAACGAAAATGAAAACAAAATTGAAATGGAAATCGAAAACGACGTCGAGAACAAAGTCGAAGGCGAAATCGAAAACGAATTCGAAATCGAAAACGAAATCGAAAGCGAAATCGAAATCGAAGGAGAAAACAAATAACCAAAACCAAATCGAAAACGAAATTGAAATCGAAAAAGAAATCGACAACGAAAACGAAATTGAAATCGAAAACGAAAATGACGTCGAGAACAAAATCGTAAACGAAATCGAGAACGAAATTGAAAACGAAACTAAAATCGAAAACGAAATTGACAACGAAAACGACGTCGAGAACAAAATCGTAAACGAAATCGACAACGAATACGAAATTGAAATCGAAAACGAAAATGACGTCGAGAACAAAATCGTAAACAAAATCGATATCGGAAACGAAATCAAAATTGAAATCGAAAACAAAATTGAAATCGAAAACTAATACCAAAACCAAATCGAAAACGAAAATGAAAACGAAATCGCAAACCAAAACCAAAACGAAATCGAAAACGAACCCGAAAACCATAACGGAATCGAAAACGAAATCGAAATCGACAACGAAAACCAAAACTAAAACCAAAGCGAAAACGATATAGAAAACGATATCGAAAATGAAATCGAAAACGAAATCGAAATAGAAAATCCTAACTTAATCGAATACGAAATCGAAACGCAATCGAAAAAGAAAACCAAAACCAAAACGAAATAGAAAATGAAACCGAAAACGAAATCGAAATTGAAATCGAAAACGAAATTGAAATCAAAACCGAAATCGAAAACTAAAACCAAAACGAAATCGAAAACGAAAATGAAACCGAAAACGAAATCGAAAACCAAAACGAAAACGAAATCGAGAAACAAAACCAAAACGAAATCGAAAACGAAAACGAACCCGAAAACCATAACGGAATCGAAAACGAAATCGAAATAGAAAACCATATCGAAATCGAAAACGAAATCGATATTGAAATCGAAAACCATATCGAAAATGAAACCGAAATCGATAACGAAATCGAAATCCAAAACGAAAAAGGTAACGAAGTCGAAAACAAAATCGAAAACGAAATCGAAATTGAAATCGAAAAGGAAATCGAAAGCGAACGAAAATGCAACCGAATGCGAACTCGAAAACCAAAACGTAAACGGAATCGAAAATGGAAACCAAAACGAAATCGAAAATGAAACCGAAAACGAAATCGAAAACCAAATCGAAAACAAAAACGAAAGCGAAAACCAAAACCATAACGAAATCGAAAACGAAATAGAAAACCATAACGGAATCGAAATTGAAATCGAAATCGAGAACTAAATCGAAAACGAAAACGACGTCGAGAATAAAGTCGAAAGCGAAATCGAAAACGCCAAATCGTGGCGAAAACATAAATAAAACCGAAATCGAAAACGAAATTGAAATCGAAAACGAAATCGACAACGAAAACGAAATCGAAAACCATAAAGAAACCGAAAACGAAACGAAAACCAAAACGAAATCGACAACGAAAACCAAAACCAAAACGAAATCGAAAACGAAATCTAAATCGATATAGAAAACGAGATCGAAAACGAAATCGAAAACCCTAACGAAATCGAATGCGAAATGGAAAGCGAAAACCAAAACGAAATCGAAATGAAACCAAAAAAGAAAACGAAATCGCAAACGAAATCGAAAACCAAATCAAATACGAAATCGAAAACAAAAACGAAAATGAAATCGAAAACCAAAACCAAAACGAAATCGAAAACCATATCAAAATCGAAAACGAAATCGAAAACCATATTGAAAATGAAACCGAAATCGAAAACGAAATCGAAAACCAAAACGAAAAAGGTAACGAAATCGAAATCGACAACGAAATCAAAAACGAAATCGAAAACGAAATCGAAATCGAAAACGAGATCGAAAACGAAACCGAAAGCGAAAACGAAATCGATAACGAAATTTAAATCGAAAACGAAAATGAAACCGAA
>JBAMBO010003280.1:0-15614 GCA_037044535.1 Lordiphosa magnipectinata | reverse complement strand
CAAAATCGAAAACGACATCGAGAACGAAATCGAAAACGAAATCGAAAATAAAATCGATAACGAAAATCAAAACCAAAACGAAATCGAAGTCGTAAATGAAACCGAAAACGAAATCGAAAACGAACACAAAATCGAAAACGAAATCGAAGACAAAATCGATAACGAAAACCAAAACCATAACGAAATCGAAAGCGAAACAAAAACCTAAACGAAATTTAAATCGAAAACGAAATCGACAACGAAAACGAGAACGAAATCGAAAACGAAATCGAAAAGGAAACCGAAATCGAAACGATGTCGAAAAAGAAACCGACAACGAAAACTAAAACCATAACGAAATTGAAATCAAAAATGAAACCGAAAAACGAAACGAAATCGAAAAAGAAAACGAAATCGACAACGAAAACCAAAACCAAAACGAAAACTAAATCGAAAACGCTATAGAAAACGAGATCGAAAAAGAAATCGAAAACCACAACCGAAACAAAATCGAAATTGAAATAGACTTCGAAATCGAAAACGAAATCGAAAGCGAAATCGAAAACCAAAATGAAAACGAAATCGAAAACGAAAACCAAAACCAAATCGAAAACGAAAATGAAACCGAATCGAAAACGAAATCGAAAACAAAATCGAAAACAAAATCGAAAACCAAATCGAAAACCAAAACGAAAACAAAAGCGAATCCCAAAACCAAAACGAAATCGAGAACCATAACAAAAACGAAATTGAAATCAAAAACGAATTCGAAATCGAAACCGAAATCGAAATCGAAGGAGAAAACAAAAATACCAAAACCAAATCGAAAACGAAATTGAAATCGAAAACAAAATCGACATACGAAAACGAAATTGAAATCGAAAACGAAAATGACGTCGAGAACAAAATCGTAAACGAAATCGAAAACGAAATCGAAACCGAAACAAGACGAAAACGAAATCGAAACGAAAACGACGTCGAGAACAAAATCGAAAACGAAATCGAAAAAGAAATCGAAAACGAAAAGTCAAATCGAAAACCAAAATCGAAAACGAAATCGAAAACGAAATTGAAATCGAAAACGAAATCGAAATCGAAAACGAAAGTCGAAAACGAAATCGAAAACCAAATGAAATCGAAAACGAAATCGAAATCGAAAACGAAATCGAAAACGAAATCGAAGAACAAAATCAAACGAAACGAGATCGAAAACCGAAATCGAAAACGAAATCGAAAACGAAAACGAAATCGAAAACGAAAACGAAATTGAAGTCTAAATCGAAAACGAAATCGAAAACGACGTCGAGAACGAAATCGAAAACGAAATCGAAAACGAAATCGAAAATGAAATCGAAAACGAAATCGAAATCAAAACGAAAACGATATCGAAATCGAAAACGAAATCGACAACGAAAACGAAATCGAAATCGAAAACGAAAATGACATCGAGAACAAAATCGAAACGAAATCGAAAACGAAATCGAAATCGAAAACGAAATCGAAAACGAAATCGAAATCGAAGGAGAAAACAAAAAACCAAAACCAAATCGAAAACGAAATTACGAACAATCGAAAACGAAATCGAAATCGAAAACGAAAATGACGTCGAGAACAAAATCGACTAAACGAAATCGAAAACGAAATCGAAAACGAAATCGAAATCGAAAACGAAATCGAAAACGAAATCGAAAACGAAAATCGAAAACGAAATCGAAATCGAAAACGAAATCGAAAACGAAAACGAAATCGAAAACGAAAATCGAAATCGAAAACGAAATCGAAAACGAAATCGAAAACGAAATCGAAACGAAATCGAAATCGAAAACGAAATCGAAAACGAAATCGAAAACGAAATCGAAATCGAAATCGAAAACAAAAAAACGAAAACGAAATCGAAAACGAAATTGAAATCGAAAACGAAATCGAAACGAAATCGAAATCGAAGGAGAAAACAACAAAACCAAAACCAAATCGAAAACGAAATTGAAATCGAAAACGAAATCGAAAACGAAAACGAAATCGAAATCGAAAACGAAAATGACGTCGAAAACAAAATCGAAAACGAAATCGAAAACGAAAACGAAATCGAAATCGAAAACGAAATCGAAAACAAAATCGAAATCGAAAACCAAAACGAAATCGAAAATCGAAAACGAAATCGAAAACGAAATCGAAAACGAAATCGAAAACGAAAATCGAAATCGAAATCGAAAACGAAATCGAAATCGAAAACGAAATCGAAAACCAAAACCGAAATCGAAAACGAATATCGAAAACGAAATCGAAATCGAAAACGAAATCGAAAACGAAATCGAAAATCGAAAACGAAATCGAAAACGTAATCGAAAACGAAATCGAAAACGAAATCGAAATCGAAAACGAAAACGAAATCGAAAACGAATCGAAAACGAAATCGAAACGAAATCGAAAACGAAATCGAAAACGAAATCGAAATCGAAAACGAAATCGAAAACGAAAACCAAAACGATAATCGAAATCGAAATCGAAAACGAAATCGAAAATCGAAAACGAAAGCGAAATCGAAATCGAAAACGAAATCGACAACGAAAACGAAAATCGAAAACGAAATCGAAATCGAAAACGAAATCGAAAAACGAAATCGAAATCGAAAACGAAATCGAAATCGAAAACGAAATCGAAAACGAAATCGAAATCGAAATCGAAAACGATAACTAAAACGAAATCGAAAACGAAATCGAAATCGAAAACGAAATCGAAACGACAATCGAAATCGAAATCGAAATCGCAAAACGAAATCGTAAACGAAACCGATAACGAAATCGAAAACGAAAACGAAATCGAAAACGAAATCGACAATCGAAAACCGAAATCGAAAACAAAATCGAAAACGAAATCGAAAACGATATCGAAATACGATTTCGATTTCGTTTTCGATTTTGATATGGTTTTCGATTTCGTTTTGGTTTTGGTTTTCGATTTCATTTTCGTTTTTGTTTTCGATTTCGTATTTGATTTGGTTTTCGATTTCGTTTGCGATTTCGTTTTCTTTTTTGGTTTCATTTCGATTTCGTTTTGGTTTTCGCTTTCCATTTCGCATTCGATTTCGTTAGGGTTTTCGATTTCGTTTTCGATCTCGTTTTCTATATCGATTTAGATTTCGTTTTCGATTTCGTTTTGGTTTTGGTTTTCGTTGTCGATTTCGTTTTGGTTTTCGTTTCGTTTTCGGTTTCTTTATGGTTTTCGATTTCGTTTTCGTTGTCGATTTCGTTTTCGATTTCAATTTCGTTTTCGATTTCGGTTTTATTTATGTTTTCGCCTCGATTTCGTTTTCGATTTCGCTTTCGACTTTATTCTCGACGTCGTTTTCGTTTTCGATTTAGTTCTCGATTTCGATTTCAATTTCGATTCCGTTATGGTTTTCTATTTCGTTTTCGATTTCGTTATGGTTTTGGTTTTCGCTTTCGTTTCTGTTTTCGATTTGGTTTTCGATTTCGTTTTCGGTTTCATTTTCGATTTCGTTTTGGTTTCCATTTTCGATTCCGTTTACGTTTTGGTTTTCGAGTTCGCATTCGGTTGCATTTTCGTTCGCTTTCGATTTCCTTTTCGATTTCAATTTCGATTTCGTTTTCGATTTTGTTTTCGACTTCGTTACCTTTTTCGTTTTGGATTTCGATTTCGTTATCGATTTCGGTTTCATTTTCGATATGGTTTTCGATTTCAATATCGATTTCGTTTTCGATTTCGATATGGTTTTCTATTTCGATTTCGTTTTCGATTCCGTTATGGTTTTCGGGTTCGTTTTCGTTTTCGATTTCGTTTTGGTTTTGTTTCTTGATTTCGTTTTCGTTTTGGTTTTCGATTTCGTTTTCGGTTTCATTTTCGTTTTCGATTTCGTTTTGGTTTTAGTTTTCGATTTCGGTTTTGATTTCAATTTCGTTTTCGATTTCAATTTCGATTTCGTTTTCGGTTTCATTTTCTATTTCGTTTTGGTTTTGGTTTTCTTTTTCGATTGCGTTTCGATTTCGTATTCGATTAAGTTAGGATTTTCTATTTCGATTTCGTTTTCGATTTCATTTTCGATATCGTTTTCTATATCGTTTTCGCTTTGGTTTTAGTTTTGGTTTTCGTTGTCGATTTCGATTTCGTTTTCGATTCCGTTATGGTTTTCGGGTTCGTTTTCGATTTCGTTTTGGTTTTGGTTTGCGATTTCGTTTTCATTTTCGTTTTCGATTTGGTTTTGGTATTAGTTTTCGATTTCAATTTTGTTGTCGATTTCAATTTTGATTTCGTTTCCGATATCGATTTTGTTTACGATTTTGTTCTCGACGTCATTTTCGTTTTCGATTTCAATTTCGTATTCGTTGTCGATTTCGTTTACGATTTTGTTCTCGACGTCGTTTTCGTTGTCAATTTCGTTTTCGATTTTAGTTTCGTTTTCAATTTCGTTCTCGATTTCGTTTACGATTTTGTTCTCGACGTCATTTTCGTTTTCGATTTCAATTTCGTTTTCGTTGTCGATTTCGTTTTCGATCTCAATTTCGTTTTCGATTTGGTTTTGGTTATTTGTTTTCTCCTTCGATTTCGATTTCGCTTTCGATTTCGTTTTCGATTTCGAATTCGTTTTCGATTTCGCCTTCGACTTTGTTCTCGACGTCGTTTTCGATTTCCATTTCAATTTTGTTTTCATTTTCGTTTTGGTTTTCGATTTTGTTTTTGTTTTCGATTTCTTTTTCGTTTTCGATTTCGTTTTCGATTTCAATTTCGTTGTCGATTTCGTTTTCGATTTTGTTCTCGACGTCGTTTTCGATTTCGATTTCTCTTTCGATTTCGTTTTCGATTTCGTTTACGATTTTGTTCTCGACGTCGTTTTCGTTGTCGATTTCGTTTTCGATCTTAGTTTCGTTATCAATTTCGTTCTCGATTACGTTTACGATTTTGTTCTCGACGTCATTTTCGTTTTCGATTTCGTTTTCGTTGTCGATTTCGTTTTCGATTTCAATTTCGTTTTCGATTTGGTTTTGGTTTTTTGTTTTCTCCTTTGATTTCGATTTCGCTTTCGATTTCGTTTTCGATTTCGATTTCGCTTTCGACTTTGTTCTCGACGTCGTTTTCGATTTCAATTTTGTTTTCATTTTCGTTTTGGTTTTCGATATTGTTTTTGTTTTCGATATCTTTTTCGATTTCGTTTTCGATTTCGTTTACGATTTTGTTCTCGACGTCATTTTCGTTTTCGATTTCAATTTCGTTTTCGTATTCGATTTAGTTTTCGATTTCAATTTCGTCTTCGATTTGGTTTTGGTTTTTTGTTTTCTCCTTCGATTTCGTTTTCGATTTCGTTTTCGATTTCGATTTGGTTTTTCGATTTGGTTTTGGTTTTTTTGTTTTCTCCTTCGATTTCGATTTCGCTTTCGATTTCGATTTCGTTTTCGATTTCAATTTCGTTGTCGATTTCGTTTTCGATTTTGTTCTCGACGTCGTTTTCGATTTCGATTTCCATTTTGTTTTCATTTTCGTTTTGGTTTTCGATTTGGTTTTTGTTTTCGATTTCGTTTTCGTTTACGATTTTGTTCTCGACGTCATTTTCGTTTTCGATTTCAATTTCGTTTTCGTTGTCGATTTCGTTTTCGATTTCGTTATCGTTTTGGTTTTTGATTTCGATTTCGTTTTCGGTTTCATTTCCGATTTCGTTTTCGATTTCGTTTTCGACTGCGTTCTCGATGTCGTTTTCGATTTCTTTTTCGATTTAGACTTCAATTTCGTTTTGGTTTTCGATTTCGTTTTCGTCATCGATTTCGTTTTCGATTTCGTTTTCGATTTCGTTTCCGATCTCGTTGTTTATTTTGTTCTCGACGTCGTTTTCGTTTTCGATTTCGATTTTTTTTCGGATTCATTATGGTTTTCAATTTCGTTTTCGTTTCGGTTTCGATTTAGATTTCGTTTTGGTTTTTGATTTCGCTTTCGATTTCATTTTCGATTTGGTTTTGGTTAACGTTTTCGATTTCGATTTCTTTTTCGATTTCGTTTTCGATTTTGTTCACGACGTCGTTTTCGTTGTCGATTTCGTTTTCGATCTTCAGTTTCGTTTTCAATTTCGTTCTCGATTTCGTTTACGATTTTGTTCTCGACGTCATTTTCGTTTTCGATTTCAATTTCGTTTTCGTTGTCGATTTCGTTTTCGATTTGGTTTTGATTTTTTGTTTTCTCCTTCGATTTCGATTTCGCTTTCGATTTCGTTTTCGATTTCGAATTCGTTTTCGATTTCGCTTTCGACTTTGTTCTCGACGTCGTTTTCGATTTCGATTTCAATTTTGTTTTCATTTTCGTGTTGGTTTTCGATTTTGTTTTTGTTTTCGATTTTCTTTTTCGATTTCGTTTTCGATTTCGTTTACGATTTTGTTCTCGACGTCATTTTCGTTTTCGATTTCAACTTCGTTTTCGTATTCGATTTAGTTTTCGATTTCAATTTCGTCTTCGATTTGGTTTTGGTTTTTTGTTTTCTCCTTCGATTTCGATTTCGTTTTCGATATCGTTTTCGATTTCAATTTCGTTGTCGATTTCGTTTTCGATTTTGTTCTCGACGTCATTTTTTAGTTTTCGATTTCAATTTTGTTTTCATTTTCGTTTTGGTTTTCGATTTGGTTTTTGTTTTCGATTTCTTTTTCGATTTCGATTTCGTTTTCGATTTCGTTTTCGTTTACGATTTTGTTCTCGACGTCATTTTCGTTTTCGATTTCAATTTCGTTTTCGTTGTCGATTTCGTTTTCGATTTCAATTTCGTTTTCGATTTGGTTTTGGTTTTTTGTTTTCTCCTTCGATATCGATTTCGGATTCGATTTCGAATTCGTTTTTGATTTCAATTTCGTTTTTGTTATGGTTCTCGATTTCGTTTTGGGATTCGCTTTTGTTTTCGTTTTGGTTTTCGATTTGGTTTTCGATTTTGTTTTCGATTTTGTTTTCGATTTCGTTTTCGATTCGGTTTCATTTTCGTTTTCGATTTGGTTATGGTTTTCGTTTTCGATTTCGTTTTCATTTTGGTTTTCGATTTCGCTTTCGATTTCGATTTCGAAGTCTATTCAATTTCGATTTTGTTTCGGTTGTGGTTTTCGATTTCTTTTTCGATCTCGTTTTCTATAGCGTTTTCGATTTAGTTTTCGTTTTGGTTGTGGTTTTCGTTGTCGACTTCGTTTTCTTTTTCGATTTCGATTTCGTTTCTTTTTCGGTTTCATTTTTGATTTCAATTTCGTTATGGTTTTAGTTTTCGTTGTCGGTTTCTTTTTCGATTTCGTTTTCGACATCGTTTCGATTTCGGTTTCCTTTTCGATTTCGTTTTCGCTTTCGTTCTCGTTTTCGTTGTCGATTTCGTTTTCGATTTAAATTTCGTTTTGGTTTTTGTTTACGCTTTCGATTTCGTTATGGTTTTGGTTTTCGTTATCGATTTTGTCTTCGATTTCGATTTCGTTTTCGATTTTGTGTTCGTTTTCAATTTCGTTTTGGTTTCATTTTCGACTTCGATTTCGTTTTGGTTTTGATTTTCGTTATCGATTTTGTTTTCATTTCGTTTTCGATTTCGTTCTCGATGTCGTTTTCGATTTCGTTTTCGATATCGATTTCGTTTTCGATTTCGATTTCGATTTCGTTTTTAATTTCGGTTTCATTTTCGATTTTGTTTTGGTTATGGTTTTCGTTATCGATTTTGTTTTCGATTTCGTTTTCAATTTCGTTTTCGATATCAATTTCGTTTTCGATTTCGTTATGGTATTCGATTTCGTTTTTGATATCATTTTCGTTTTCGATTTCGTTTTGGTTTTGGTTTTCGATTTCGTTTTGGTTTTCGATTTCGTTTTCATTTTCGTTTTCGTTTTGGTTTTGGTTTTCGATTTCGTTTTCAAAATCACGATTGCGTTTTCGATTTCGTTTTCGTCATCGATTTCGTTTTCGTTATCGAATTCGTTTTCGATTTCGCTTTCGATTTCGATTTCGAATTCGCTTTTGATTTCGATTCCGTTTTGGTTATGGTTTCCGATTTCGTTTTGGTTTTGGGTTTCGATTTCGTTTATGTTTTCGATTTGGTTTTCGATTTTGCTTTCGATTTCGGTTTCATTTATGTTTTTAATTTGGTTTTTGTTTTCGATTTCTTTTTCAATTTCGATATCGATTTCGTTTTCGATTTTGTTTCCGATTGCGTTTCAATCTCGTTTCCGATCTCGATTTCGTTTTCGTTATCGATATCGAATTCGTTTTCGATTTCGTTTGGTTATGGTTTTCGATTTCGTTATCGTTTTGGATTTTGATTTCGATTTCGTTTTCGGTTTCATTTCCGGTTTCGTTTTCGATATCGTTTTCGACTGCGTTCTCGATGTCGTTTTCGATTTCTTTTTCGATTTAGACTTCAATAGCGTTTTCGATTTCGTTTTGGTTTTCGATTTCGTCATCGATTTCGTTTTCGATTTCGTTTTCGATTTCATTTCCGATCTCGTTGTTTATTTTGTTCTCGACGTCGTTTTCGTTTTCGATTTTTTTTCGGTTTCATTATGGTTTTCAATTTCGTTTTCGTTTCGGTTTCGATTTAGATTTCGTTTTGGTTTTTGATTTCGCTTTCGATTTCGTTATGGTTTTCGATTTCGATTTCGTTTTTGATTTCAATTTCGTTTCGGTTATGGTTTTCGATTTCGTTTTGGTTTTGGGTTTCGATTTCGTTTTCGTTGTGGTTTTCGATTTGGTTTTCGATTTCATTTTCGATTTGGTTTTGGTTAACGTTTTCCATTTCGTTTTCAATTTCGATTTCGATTTCGTTTTGGATTTCGATTTCGGTTTCATTTTCGATTTCGTTTTCTGATTTCGAATTCTATTTCAATTTCGATTTCGTTTTGGTTGTCGTTTTCGATTTCGTTAGGGTCTTCGATTTCAATTTCGTTTCGGATTACAATTTCGTTTTCGGTTTCATTTTCGATTTCGATTTCGTTTTTGTTTTGGTTTTCGTTGTCGATTTCGATTTCGTCTTGGTTTTCGTTTCGTTTTCGGTTTCAATTTCGATTTCTATTTCGTTTTGGATTTTGATTTCGGTTTCATTTTCGATTTCGTTTTTCATTTCGAATTCTATTTCAATTTCGATTTCGTTTTGGTTGTCGTTTTCGGTTTCGTTAGGGTCTTCGATTTCAATTTCGTTTTGGATTACAATTTCGTTTTCGGTTTCATTTTCGATTTCATTTTCGATTTCGATTTCGTTTTTGTTTTGGTTTTCGTTGTCAATTTCAATTTCGATTTCGATTTCGTTTTTGTTTTGGATTTTGATTTCGTTTCCGGTTTCGTTTTCGATTTCGTTTTCAATTTCGATATCGATTTCGTTTTCGTTTTGGTTTTCGTTTTCGATTTCGCTTTCGACATCGTTTCGATTTTGGACTTCGAGTTTGATTTGGTTTTCGTTGTCGATTTCGTGTTCGGTTTCATTTTCGAATTCTATTTCGTTTTGGTTTTGGTTTTCGTTGTCGATTTCGTTTTCGATATCGTTTTCTATATTGTTTTCGATTTCGTTTTCGGTTTCATTTTCGGATTCGATTTCGTTTAAGTTTTGGTTTTCGTTATCGTTTTCGATTTCAATATCGATTTCATTTTCGATTTCGTTTTCGATTTCGTTTTGGTTTCCGATTTCGTTTGGGTTTTGGTTTTCGGTTTCGTTTTCGTGCTGGTTTTCGATTTCATTTTCGTTATCGATTTCGTTTTCGATAACGTTTTCAATTTCGTTTCCGGTTTCATTTTCGATTTCGTTTTAGTTTTGGTTTTCGTTATCGATTTTGTTTTCGATTGCGTTTCGATCTCGATTCCAAATCTCGATTTCGTTTTCGTTATCGAATTCGTATTCGATTTCGAATTCGATTTCCTTTTCTTATTCGATTTCGTTTTCGATATCGTTCTGGTTTTCGTTTTCGATTTCGATTTCGTTCTCGATTTCGTTTTCGATTTCGTTTTCATATTGTTTTCGATTTCGTTTTCGGTTTCATTTTCGGATTCGATTTCGTTTTAGTTTTGGTTTTCGTTATCGTTTTCGATTTCAATATCGATTTCGATTGCGTCTCGATGTCGTTTTCGATTTCGTTTTCGACTTCGATTTCGTTTTCAATTTCGTTTTCGGTTTCATTTTCGACTTCGATTTCGTTTTTTTTTTGGTTTCGTTATCGATTTTGTTTTCGATTTCGATTGCGTTTCGATCTCGTTTCCAAATCAGATTTCGTTTTCGATTTCGCTTTCGTTGTCGAACTCGTTTTCGATTTCAACTTCGATTTCGACTTCGAATTCAATTTCGTTTTGGCTGTCGTTTTCGATTTCGTTAGGGTTTTCGATTTCGATTTCTTTCTCAATTGCATTTTTGATTTCGTTGTGGCTTTCGTTTCGTTTTCGGCTTCATTTTCGATATCTATTTCGTTATGGTTTTGTTTTCGTTTTCGTTTTCAATTTAGTTTTCGATTTCGTTTTCGATTTCGTTTTGATTTCGTTATGGTTTTCGATTTCGTTTTGGTTTTCGATTTCGATTTCGTTTTCGTTTTCGATTTCGTTTTCGATTTCGTTTTGGTTTTGGTTTTCGATGTAGTTTTGGTTTTGGTTTTCGATTTCTTTTTGGTTTTGGTTTTCGATTTCGTTTTCGATATCTTTTTGATTTCCGTTTGTCGATTTCGTATTTCGATTCGATTCGATTTCGATTTCGTTTTCAATTTCGTTTTCGATTTCGTCTTCGATTTAGTTTTGTTTTCGTTTTCGTTATCGATTTCGTTTTTGATTTCGATTTCGTTTTGATTTCGATTCGATTCGATTTCGATTTCGTTTTCGAATTCATTTTCGATTTCGTCTTCGATTTAGTTTTGTTTTCGTTTTCGTTACCGATTTCTTGTTCGATTTCGTTATCGACTTCGTTTTGTTTATCGATCTGCATTTCGATTTCGTTTTCGTTTCGTTTTGGTTTTCTTTTTCAATTTCGTTTTCGTTTTGGTTTTCGGCTTCTATTTCTATTTCGTTTTCGATTTCGTTCTCGTTTTCGATTTCGTTTCGATTTCGTGTTCGATTTCGTTTTCGATTTCGTCTTCGATTTCAATAGCGATTTCGTCTTAGATTTCGTTTTCGATATCGTTTTCAATTTCGTTTTCGGTTTCATTTTCGATTTCGTTTTAGTTTTGGATTTTGTTATCGATTTTCTTTTCGATTTCGATTGCGTTTCGATCTCGTTTCCAAATCTCGATTTTGTTTTCGATTTGCGTTATCGAATTCGATTTCGATTTCGTTTTCGACTTCGATTTCCTTGTCTTTTTCGATTTCGTTTTCGATTTCGGTTTCGATTTCAGCATCGATTTCGTTTTCAATTTAGTTTTCGGTTTCATTTTGGATTTCGACTTTGTTATGGTTATGGTTTTCGTTACCGATTTTGTTTTCGATTACGTTTCCAAATTTCGATTTCGATTCGATTTCGTTTTCGATATCGTTTTGGGTTTCGCTTTTGACTTCGTTTTCGATTTCGTTTTAGTTTTGGATTTCGTTATCGATTTCGTTTTCGATTTTGTTTCCGATTGCGTTTCAATCTCGTTTCCGATCTCGTTTTCGTTATCGATATCGAATTCGTTTTCGATTTCGACTTCGATTTGGTTTTGTTATGGTTTTCGATTCCGATTTCGTTTTCGATTTCGTCATCGTTTTGGTTTTTGATTTCGATTTCGTTTTCGGTTTCATTTCCGATTTCGTTTTCGACTGCGATCTCGATGTCGTTTTCGATTTCTTTTTTGATTTAGACTTCAATTTCGTTTTCGATTTCGTTTTGGTTTTCGATTTGGTTTTCGTCATCGATTTCGTTTTCGACTTCGTTTCCGATCTCGTTGTTTATTTTGTTTTCGACGTCGTTTTCGTTTTCGATCTCGATTCTTTTTCGGTTTCATTATGGTTTTCAATTTCGTTATCGTTTCGGTTTCGATTTCGTTTTGGTTTTTGATTTCGCTATCGATTTCGTTATGGTTTTCGATTTCGTTTTTGATTTCAATTTCGTTTCGGTTATGGTTTTCGATTTCGTTTTGGTTTTGTGTTTCGATTTCGTTTTCGTTTTGGTTTTCGATTTGGATTTCGATTTGGTTTTCGATTTCGTTTTCGATTTCGATTTCATTTTCGTTTTCGATTTGGTTTTGGTTAACGTTTTCCATTTCGTTTTCAATTTCGATATCGATTTCGTTTTGGTTTTCGTTTTCGATTTCGCTTTCGATATCGTTTCGATTTCGTTTTCGATTTCGACTAGGATTTCAATTTGATTTTCGATATCGTTATATTTTTTGTTCTCGTTTTCGATTTCGTTTTCAATTTCGATTTCGATTCGTTTTCGATTTCGTTATGGTGTTCGTTGTCAGTTTCATTTTCGTTTTCGATTTCGATTTCGTTTTCGATTTCATATTTCCCATTTTGTTTTCGATTTCGTTTTCGCATTCGATTTCGTTTTCGATCTGTTTTCGACTTCAATTTCAATTTCGTTAGTGTTTTCGATTTCGTTTTAGTTTTCGTTTTCGATTTTGCTTTCGATTTCGTTTTCGGTTTGGTTTTCGATTTCGTTTACGATTTCATTTTGGATTTGGTTTCGTCGATTTCGATTTCGTTTTCGTTTTGGTTTTCGATTTGGTCTTCGATTTCGTTTTGGTTTTGGTTTTCGTTGTCGATTTCGTTTTGGTTTACGTTTCGTTTTCGGTTTCGTTATGGTTTTCGATTTCGTTTTGGTTTTCGTTTTCGATTTCGATTTGGATTTCGTTTTGGTTTTGGTTTTCGTTGTCGATTTCGATTTGGTTTTCGTTTCGTTTTCGGTTTCATTATGGTTTTCGAATTCGATATCGTTATCGATTTCATTTTCGATTTCGTTATGGTTTTCGTTTTCGATTTTCGTTTTCGATTTCAATTTCGTTTTCGACATCGTTTTATTTTTTTTTTTCTCGTTATTGATTTCAATTTCAATTTCGATTTTGATTTGGATTTCGATTTCGTTTTCGATTTCGTTTTCATTTGCGATTTGGTTTTGGTTTTCGATTTCGATTTTGTTTTCGGTTTTATTTTGGATTTCGATTTCGTTTTCCATTTCGTTTTCGTTTTCGTTCTCGTTTTGGTTTTTGTTTTCGTTGTCGATTTCGTTTTCGACTTCGATTTCAATTTGGTTGTTGTTTTCGATTTCGTTTTCGGTTTAAATTTCGAACGCGTTTGCGATTTCGTTTCCGATATCGTTTTGGTTATCGATTTCGATTACGACTTCGATTTCGATTTGGTTTTGGTTTTTGTTTTCGATATCGTTTGCAGTTTCGATTTCGACCTCGATTTCGATTTGGTTTTCGTTGTCGATTTCGTTATCGGTTTCGATTTCGTTTTTTTCGATTTCGTCTTCGATTTCAGTTTGGTTTTCGATATCGTTTTCGTTTTCGATTTCGTTTTCGATTGCGTTTTGGTTTTGGTTTTCGTTTTCATTTTGGATTTAGATTTCGTTTTCGATTTCGTTTTCAATTTCGTCTTCGATTTCGCTTTCGATTGCGTTTTGGTTTTGGTTTTCGATTTCGATTTCGTTATCGGTTTCATTTTGGAATTCGATTTCGGTTTCAATTTCGTTTTCGTTTTCGTTTTCGATTTCGTTATGGTTTTTGTTTTCGTTTTCGAACTCGTTGTCAATTTCGATTTCGTTTTTGTTTTCCATTTCGTTTTCGATTTCGTTTAAGTTTTCGATTTCGTTTGCAGTTTCATTTCAGACTTCGTTTTCATTTTGAATATACATAGATTTCGATTTCGTTTTGAATTTCGTTTACGATTTCGATTTCATTTTCGATTGCGTTTTGGTTATAGTTATCGATTTCGATTTCGTTATCGGTTTCATTGTGGATTTCGATTTTGTTGTCAATGTCGTTTTCGTTTTCGATTTCGTTTTGGGTTTTGTTTTGGTTATCGATTTCGAATTCGATTTCGATTTGGTTTTGGTTTTTGTTTTCGATTTCGTTATCGGTTTCGATTTCGAGTTCGATTTCAATTTGATATTCGATATCGTTTTATTTTTTGTTTTCGTTTTCGATTGCGTTTTGGTTTTGGATTTCGATTTCGATTTTGTTTTCGGTTTCATTTTGGATTTCGATTTCGTTTTCGATTTCGTTTTGGTTATCGATTTCGAATTCGATTTCGATTTGGTTTTGGTTTTTGTTTTCGATTTCGTTATCGGTTTCGATTTCGAGTTCGATTTCAATTTGGTTTTCGATATCGTTTTATTTTTTGTTTTCGTTTTCAATTTCGATTTCGATTTCGTTTTCGATTGCGTTTTGGTTTTCGATTTCGATTTCGTTTTCATTTTGGATTTAGAGTTCGATTTCGTATTCAATTTAGTTCTTCGATTTGCGTTTTGGTTTTGGTTTTCGATTTGGATTTCGTTTTCGTTTACATTTTGGATTTAGATTTCGTTTTCGATTTCGTTTTGGTTTTTGTTTACGTTTTCGAGATCGTTGTCAATTTCGATTACGTTATTGTTTTCGATTTCGATTTCGTTTTCGATTTCGATTTCAATTTCGTTTTCGACATCGTTTTATTTTTTTTTTCGTTTTTGATTTCAATTTCGATTTCGATTTGGATTTCGATTTCGTTTTCGATTACGTTTTCATTTGCGATTTGGTTCTGGTTTTCGATTTTGTTTTCGGTTTCATTTTGGATTTCGATTTCGTTTTCAATTTCGCTTATGTTTTCGATTTCGTTTGCGGTTTCATTTTCGAATTCGTTTTCGATGTAGATGTCGTTTTGGTTTTGGTGTTGGTTTTCGATGTCGATTTCGTTTTCGATTTTCGATTTGGTTTTCGATTTCGTTTTCGATTTCGATTTCATTTTCGTTTTCGATTTGGTTTTGGTTAACGTTTTCCATTTCGTTTTCAATTTCGATATCGATTTCGTTTTCGGTTTTCGTTTTCGATTTCGCTTTCGATAACGTTTCGATTTCGTTTTCGCTTTCGACTTCGATTTCGTTTTCGATTTCATTTTCGACTTTCGTTTATGTTTTCGATTTCGTTTTCGATTTCGACTACGATTTCAATTTGGTTTTCGATATCGTTATATTTTTTGTTTTCGTTTTCGATTTCGTTTTCAATTTCGATTTCGATTCGCTTTCGATTTCGTTATCGGTGTTCGATTGTCGGCTTCGATTTTCGATTTTCGATTTCGATATCGACGTCGATTTCGATTCCCGTTTTCGGTGTCGATTTCGTTATCGCTTTCGATTTCGTTTGCGGTCTGTTTTCGAATTCGACCTCGATTTCGATTTGGTTTTCGTTGTCGCTTTCGATATCGTTATCGGTTTCATTTTGGATTTGGATTTCGTTTTCGATTTCGATTTCGTTATCGCATTCGTTTTCGATTTCGTTTGATCTTCGACGTCGATTTCCGTTTCTGGTTTTCGCTGTCGATTTCGACTTCGTTTTGGTTTTCGATTTCGTTATCGGTTTCATTATGGATTTCCGAGTTCGATTTCGTTATCGATTTCGTTTTCGATTGCGTTTCCGATTTGGTTATCGGCTTTCGATTTCGATTATCGGTTTCGTTTTGGATTTCGATTTCGTTTTCGAGTTTCGTTTTCGTTTTCGCTTTCGATTTCGTTTTCGATTTCATTTTGGATTTGGTTTCGTTGATTT
>JBAMBO010003278.1:0-54259 GCA_037044535.1 Lordiphosa magnipectinata | reverse complement strand
GGCGGCTGGTGCGGGAGGTTGTGGGTTCGATCCCGCCTCGGACCATCTAATAGAAAAAGTTTTTTCTTTCTTTAGAAAAAAGCTTTTACACACCCGATCACCTTCACCAGCTACTGGCGACAGCTGTGAAGTAACTAGCCATGAAAAAGCAAATTCTCTAACTATTGCCGTTCGGATTCGGCGTTAAACTGTAGGTCCCTTTCTCTTGTGCGAAAAATTATAAGCACACACGCCAAGAGATTGAGAGAAGCTTGGCCCTGGCCCTCCTGGAGGTGCTGTTTGAGCCAATTTTACTTTTACTCTTTTGCTTTTGCTTTTCTGCCACGTTCTTTTTTATTAATATTTTTTAGTTCACTTCAGCTTAATGCACTCCAGCTGATGGATGCGCAGAATGACTTAACAAGGTGCATTCTCAATGCTGCGTCAGCTGCTCAAAGCACAATAAGGCCCCCACAGCCACTTTACATACTCTCCACAAATGTGCTCTTAAGCGTAACATTGACTGTTAAGGGTGACATTCAAATTCTGATCTCCGTACTTGCAAAAAGTTGAAGTGACGAAGTTGTAACTTCTGCATCTTCTTCCCTCAATTTTTGTATGAAACTTCTCGTTGCTTCTGATGTCCGTATGGGGCTTAAAGCATGATAGAGATGAGCAGTGACAGAGAGATGAGAACGCATAAAGTTGACAGACGAGAGACCGAAACGAACGAGTGCAGTCTTGTATATAAATGTACAGAAAAACCGTATCGACAATGTATATAGTAAACTGTTTGTATTTAGAAACACCCGCTTACATCATCAAGAAATAGCGGGATTCAACAAATTTGGTTGAATTCGGTTTTCCTATACCGCATATATGTATTTCTGAGTGTAATAATTACTTTATATTTTGGGGTTAACCTCCGTAACCTCACAGAGGACAAAAACGAAGAGAAGTTTTTCAATCAGATGATTTTTCTAGTAAAAAACGATGCAATTTATAAAAACTTTTATGTTTTATGTTATTAAATGACTGGGATGACACATTCAATTTTTACGAACAATTATTGTCACAATTTTTTGATAATGGGGAAGCGTCGTTGGTTGGAGCGAGCCAAATATTATTGAATTCGCCTCACAATATTGTTGATGAGTGACAGACGCAGTAGGCAGAATTGATTCTACTAGATTCACTATTTTTAACAACTCGGTTGACATTTAATGGATTTGGTAAATCAAGGAGATTTCCATATTGTTATTAAATATTATAGTTATTTCATGGCTCAAAATGAAATCGCGAAAGATGAAAAAAATAAGTTTTCTTCAAAGAGAAGCAGACGGTATATTTGAATCAAATATACAAGGCATATTGCATTTTGGTGAAGGAAGAAGAAGAGAAAGAATCCGGAAGAATTCAACCACAAAAATCTTAAAGAATGAGTTCGCATCACGCCTACCCTACCTATCCACAGATATGGATGACTTTCTCACTCATATTAGATGAATCTCAATATAGTTTTCAGTTGCATGTTAGGGTCCAGCAGTCAAAAAGAAGAATTGATGTTTTCTGCAGCGGATATCCAGAAAATATATATTTGTTGATTATTCTTATAACCAACTGATGACGAGTCCTAGACAAAGCAACCCTTTCTGACAGTGTCAAAAAGGCTTCTGTTACGTACATTGAGTGTGACACTGGCATTTCAAAATACCAAAAAAAATTACCCAAAATACTAGATTTGTAACATTTTTTCGCGTTTTGGGGATTTTCTTTGATAACTTTTTAAAGTATGCGTCGAATTCGTCGGTTTCGCTCAACAATAAGTTGTGTCTAGAAATTGAAAGTGTCATCCCAGCCTTACAAAGGTAAACATATTGATTAAATGACTTGAAACCTTTTCCTTTTTCGGTTTTCAATTCTGTTTGCAAGAAATACAACTTGATTCGGTTTGTTTTCTTCTTCTTCTTTTAGTTCTTTTACTTAAAATGTCAAAATAGAAAACATTGTCATAAAATTCTAAAAAGTTTTCTCTAGAATAATTCTATGTTATCATTCTTAAAACTTCTTCATCTTCTTCTACCCCATTCCCAACCAATCTATTGGCCATTATTTCTTGCCACCTTTTGCCTGATATTACAAACCTGCAGTCAATTTCAAATACATTTACAATTTGTCAAATTTGGTAGCCCAAGATAAATTAATTTCGGCATCGATTTGATAGCTTGTCTCTTTGCCATTTTGCATGGCGGACCGGAGTGAGTGTGTTAGCCACAAGCCAACATGGCTTTGGTCATTGTAAATGTGCTTTAATGACCACTGGTCAGCAAATCTCATTTTTTGTCGTCGTCGTCGTCGTCGAACACGGGGGACCGCATGCTGGCGCACACACACACACACTTACACACCAGCTCCAAGAGATTTGCTGGCAGAAATAATGACCAGTGTCCACATGGTGCAAAATTAGACATATTTTCTTCTTACGTTTTTCACCTTTTGCATTTTCAACACCAAAAAGTTTACATTTGGATTTTCCGCAACTTTTGAGAAATGACATTACAAATTGTGGGACATTTGTCTAATTAAATCCCCTTGCTCCAATAACAAGAGCTTAGATTACAATCTCACAGCGGTGCGTAATGGGATTTGGCAGAGTGTGCAACAAAAAGTGTGCAATTTGTGGGGAAAATGAAAAGGAATGAGTTAAGAAATTAATGGTAAGAGCTGGAACAAAGGGGTATAGTTCTGGATATATGGGAATAAAAACTTCTGATTAAGATGGTGCTAAAAAATGGCCAACTTTTTAATGAAAATCGCAACTGGTCACACTTAAAGTACCCAAAAATGGGCTAAAACTGTAACTTTTTAACATTTTTTGTATCTTTCCGCAAACCAAACAACCCTGGAAAGCCCAGATAACAAGTCAGTCGTGCTACCGTGAATGGAAAGAGCTGGAACAGAGTGGAATAGTTCTGGATATATGGGAATTTAGGAGTTTAAAAGCGGATGCCACTTTCTAACAGTGTGACCGTACAATAAAAACTTCTTAGTAAGATGGTGCTAAAAAAATCGCAACTGGTCACACTTAAAGTAGCCAAAAATGTTAACTTTTTAAACTTTTTTGTATCCATGGAAAGCCCAAGCCCAGACAAGATGTCAGTCGTGCTACCGTTTGGCAAACTAGTTTGCCCTTAAGTCTAAAAAGTGGGACACACACAAATCCACATAGAGAGAGAGACAGAGAGAGAGAGAGAGAGTGCGATCAGTGCAAATAAAATCATAGTTGCAGTTGCGCAAACAAACGTTTAGTTTTAATGAACCAATTCCACTGGTACCCAGAGAAGCCTTCAATTACACTTGGCCCCGGCCAATTTGGCGTAAATCTCTACAAAAGGCAGTCAAAGTTGATCTTGGGAAAAGTAAATAGAAACCCCGAAAGCAAAACTTAATGAATCTTTTTTGTGGCCCAGGCGGCGTGTCGGCGAGCTTAAATTAAACCAAGCAATCGCGCCAAATCGAAACTCAACTCCACTCGACACGCAGGCCCAGGCCCAAAGCCATCGCATAAAATTGGCTAAAGTTTTCCTTGGGCTTGCGGCTGCTGCTGTCCATTGTTGCCCCTTGCTTATTATGGCCTGGGATCTAGGCCTTCATTAAACGGAGAAGCAGCAGCGAGTGCGTGAGATATGCATTATTTATCTAGCGAAATTTTTCTCATTGCTGGCCACCACTTCCTGGTCGAGAGGAGTTTGAAAGCGATAAAAACGCTGTACAATAAATTCCCCAAAAAAAAAAAAACAAAAAAACACAGAAAATGATATGAAAAATATTCTTTGCACGTGCCAGGCTCCGGGGTTGACCTTTTCGAGAAGAAGCTGATTGAACGATTGAAAGATCATCACCCGACGGTTGATGATGAGGTGCAAATTGTTGCTGCCATGAAATTGCAAATCAACTCCCGACTGCATTTCATTCTAAATTGTTTACTCAACCCAGAGATCCGTGCAACGGCAGCCGCATTTGTAAAATTGCAAATCGAATTTGCCAATTGCTCGCCCTCGACTCCTGTGGCTGATTTGTTTTTGTGGTTGCACCACGACGACGAACCACCACAAACCACAACACAACGCCAACAATTTCGAGCACGCCCTTTAACAAGCATTTAGCTTGCCCTGGCATCGCTCGTGACCCGCTTCCTTCCCTTTGCCAAGTTTATGACTGCGCTCGAAATTGAAGTTGAAATCGGTTAGCATTTGGTTTCGTTTCTTTTCTTCTCGTCTCTGGTTTATCGGCTCCACGCAAGCGCCCTCAAAAATTAACATATTTTTGCCAGCAGTTGAACTCTGAACTGGACATAGAAGCAAGCAGCTGGCTGGCTGTCTGGCTCGTAACAAAACGGAAATACTTCCCCAAATGGTGACAATATCGAAACCCCTTTTGCTTTAATTAACACAAAAACTACAATAATTTGCAATTAAATAAGAACTTCCGGTCCGATTGTATACACTCAGAGCGAGTGTCTTTTATTTTTATGAATGAAAAATCTTGTCTTCAGTCATCAGTTTAAACTACTCATCGCATCAGTGTAGGAGGCGCATCATCATGCGCCAAGCCAATTAGCGCAATCAAGTGTTTGCGTGAATGCAGAAAGATGGTGCCGGGAGGGGGGATGGGTGGGGAGTGGAAGCTGGTGGAGACAATTGCAAATGATGAAAATCATGCAAAGTTCAGCACTTGATAGGATTATTTGACTTTCCACAAAAATTGTACAACAAACGCCCATTTGAACACTCTCAAAACACAATTAAAAGCAATCAAACCACAATAACGTAGCACAGCGACTCTGCGACGCAAAAAAGACACAACACTAATGGCTGTTCTAAAGATTTCAATGCTCAAAGTTGGTTTGTTTCGCTTTCATCATGAATATTTAAAATTCGCAGTGCGGGGTGCTTGGTGTTGGAGCATCTCTAAAACTAAGAGTCTATACCGGCGGTGTCCAAAATGCCAAAAGCCTATCCCATGGGATAGGAACGCACAATTCTGCCGGCATCGCCGCCGATACACGTATAGAGAGATAGAATACGTGTGTTCTATAAATAGCACGCTCGGCAGCTTGCACTCTTACGATGCCCTGTTACGGCTTTTTGTTCTCTCAAGAACAGTGCCGGCCAAATGGAGAGGACAAAAAAGTGTGCTTGTGTTGGTGAGCAAGAGAGCTCTCTCCAGCCCAGCCAGCCATATGCGAAGCCCTCCGAAGTAGCAGTAAAAAGGGACTCCCAAAGCAGCACCTCGAAGGAGCGTTTCCGGAGCGCTCCGAATCAGGAGTGTAAAGGGGCTCCCAAATCAGCACCTCGATGGAGCGTTTCCCGAGCGCTCCGAAGCAGGAGTGAAAATGGAGTCCAAAAGAGTACCGCATGGTATCGTTGAGGGAGCACTGAATCCCGTTATGTCAATTTATTATCTTGTTGATGCTTCTTTTGTTCAATAATAACAAAAAATTAAAAAAAACAAGTGAGAAAGTCGGTCAAGCCCGACTATAACATAATCTGTACCAGTTAATTTGCCTCCGACTATAATATTATAATACATGCAAGGAGTCAAGCGTTTATCGTGCAATATTTTTAGTATATGCTCATCTCTAAGGTTCTATTTCTCTCTCTCTGTCTCTCTCTCTCTCTCCCAAAGAGTGTGTTTGTTTGATGGTTGGCTAGGTGGGTGGAGTTGGGGGGTCTGATTTCTTTTTTTTGCTTATAACTTGTGTATCGCTCATCCGATCTTTATCATTCCTTCAGCAAATCGATAAATAATTTTGATTACTAGATATCTCCAGAAGAAACGAATAATCTATCATAAAAACTGTGGGAGAAATGACGTTTTTTCCAAATTGGGGGGGCTGGAGGTGGCGTGGCAAAAATTGAAATTAAACTTTTTCTGCCTGCAAGTATATGAAATATATGCCCCATACATGTCAAACCTCCATCTCTTACCATCTCAGATCTGTGCGTTGATACAGACGGACAGACAGACAGACGGACGGACGGACGGACGGACGGACGGACGGACGGACGGACAGACGGACAGACGGACATGGCTATATCGACTCGGCTGTTGATGCTGATCAAGAATATATATACTTTATAGGGTCGGAAACGATTCCTTCTCCCTGTTACATACTTTTGCACAAACTTAATATACTCTATGTACCTTCGGTACAGAGTATAAAAATTATTAATTAGGAGCATTTTGAGAAACCGTAGGGACTCCCTCTTCGGACCATTATCGTAGCACCGAAACCAATCTCGAAACCCTTCGTCTAGGTTATCTTTGGATGAATTAAGGAGTCCTTTTTAAAAAACCATAGGCTAATAGAGGAGTCCGCACGGAGCCTTTGCGGTTTATCTGAGTGAGCATTCTATGACTCCGAAATCACTCATTTCAGGAGTCCCTTAGGCACACTTTTTGCATATATATTGAAAAGGCCCTTTTCTCCGGCGGATATGCTCCTTTGGGACACTTTTCGGAGCCTCCCTAGAGGGAGTCCTAATGGAGCGCCTTGTGGCCTCCGCTGGTTGGCTGGGAGACTACAGCCGTTTTACTTGCAATTCAATGTTCACCGATTCACACAATCATGAGTTCGGCTCGCGTTTGCCTAAAAACACGACTGACTTCGTCTCGTGGTAGCTATAGCTGGCCGGGTCTGCTCAAGATGCATTTGTTCGTTTGTTTGTTGCTCATGTTGAAATGTCAACAAGTTAACTTCGTGTTTCGCTGCTAAGCACACAAGCGCACTGCTTGATTGTGTGAGTTTGGACACCACAGGTCCATAACAATCTCTTCTTAAAAACTGGTGAGCGATTCAGAATTTAGGGATCTTGATAATTTGTGTTCATGCACCCCTATCTGCAGACATTTCCCATGGCCGGGTACTGCAGGAGCCGCTGGCTATCAGTACGTCCAGCGGTGCCAGTGGAATTGGTGCTTCATCGGGAAGTAGTGCAGCAGCGGCCGCTTTGGCTTTACAGCCTCATTCCATGAAACGTTCGTAAGACAATGCATTTCAACAAGACGCTGCCGGTGCAGCAACAGCTGCGGCCAGTGCAGCCCAAAGAGCATCGACTCGAGCTCCCAGTGGTGTCTACTCCTACTACAATCCAGGTATATAGAATGCCAATTGATGGGGGTTGGCGTGACATGAGTGGGTTTAAGGGTTCATGACTTTTAAATTGGCATTTCGGATGACATTTTAGATAAGCGAGGGGCATTCAATGCGCCCAAGAACCGCGACTCTGCGACGCAATAAAACGCGAGTTCAACAATGAAGCTAAGTAAGTGATTCTCTAGATTTTGGTCATGCTGCTTCAGATATTCTTTGAACAGTCTGCGATCCGTAACATTTGCTCGACAATTCTGGCGAATCACTAGCTCATCTTTTTGTCATCAAATAATGATGATTCATGTCTACCCAATCGGAAGGTTTGTGTCCAGAAGATCTTACCAGCATCTTGAAGCCTGGACAAACTGTTCATTAAGTTGAAAAACTCAATCAATTGCAGAATATAAAGAGTAATAAGCCGTACAAGAAATAAAAAGCATACTCATTTCCTTTTAAAACTTTTGAAGAAAAAATACAGTATGGCTTATTTAAAGAACAAAAGAGAATTGCAGTTGATAAACAGAACCAAATACTTCCACTAAATTTTTTCAAGTCTCCGGTTCGCGGAAATTTACCAATAGTTAAACTTTAGAAATTTGAGGTTCGAGGTTTTAGGGAGAAGGTTTTGCATCGTACCTTGGTTCGGTGCACTCTTGCAGAGAGTATATTAAAATTGTCCAGATGTTTTTTTAACGCATTGAAGAATGCATCTCCGAACGCATAGAGTATAAATGTAAATTAGGGCGGGTCTATTTTTTTCGCAGAATCGGAATCTACGAAGAATTCTAAGAAAATTTCACCATGAAACTATGTGTCTAAAATCAATTTGTAGCTCCCGCTGAGAAGCATGAAGATTTCAGGTTAAGGCATTTTAAGGTATTTTGAGGTATTTAAAGTATTTAAAAGAAAATAACACATTTTCTACGTACTAGTGAGAATTTGAAGACATGTGAACAACTTCCGGTAAGCTCCAAGTTCTAATAAAACATCTTCAAATTAAAACAAACTTTTTGTTGTAGGCCATTCCTCAATCTGAACCCATTTCATGCCTCCACCCATTGATAATAAAGATGAAAAAGCCCTTTAGACTAACATTTTATATCTCTATCGAATAGCCAAAGCTGTATAGGAAGGTTTGTGTCTAGAAGATCTTGCCAGCCTGGACAAACTGTTCATTCTTTTGGACGCATACCTTTCGATACAGCTTAGGCTATTCGATAGAAATATAAAACGTGGTTGCATATTCCCCAATGAAATGGGTTTATTGATTTGACACACAATTGATTTTAGACACACAATTTCATGGTTAATTCATCGTAGATTCCGATTCTAATGGACGCTTACCACGCTTTTTTTTTTGACCCGATCTAATTGACCCGCCCTAATTATATATTCTTGATCAACATGACGAGCTGAGTTGCTTGCTTTGTCCGACTGTCTATCTTGACCAAACTTTGCACGAAGTGGTTATATACAAATACTCTACATATTTGTCGAATAACTATAGCATATAGCTGCCATAGGAACAATCGGTCGAAAAACCAGTTTTAGTGAGAACAACTTTTTGGTTTTCTAATCAATCGTCCCCAAAACTTGTATTTATAAGTTTTCTATGCTTTTTTGTAGTTTCACTAAGTTTTATACAAATCGGACAACTATATAGTATAGCTGCCATAGAAAAGATAGGTCTGAAAGAAAGTCTTAGTATGAAAATCTTTTTTGTTTTCAATGCTATCGCTCTCAATCTTATTATTTTATTAATATTATATGCTTCCACACAATTCTGCCAAGTTTGATTTAAATCGGATGACTATAGCATACAGCTGCCATGGGAACGATCGGTTCAAAAAGCAGTTTTAGTAAGTAAAACTTTTTTGTTTACAATGCTAGCTTCTTTTTTCTTTCCAGCCATAAATATTATCTGTTTTAACACCATTTTGGATAGTTTGATCCAAATCGGATGAATATATCGTATAGCTGTTATATGGAACAAACTGGCAAGCTTACGTCACGCTGCAATATAAACTTTGGTCGAGCCTAAGTTATCTTACTCTCTATTTTTTGAAAACGGCCATCTCGGTCATTACCAATGTGTTTTTGAGCTTCTTTCTTTTGTGAATCATTTAATAAACTTTGTAACTAAGATTCTAAGAGAGCAGCCTTCTTATTACCCTTTCTATTTTTTATGAAGTTTGCCAATTTCTGAAGTTCTGGAGAAGGTTCGGTCCTGATAAGACTTTGGTTCAGTTCTCGGACCAGTTTCTTTGCTGATCAAACCTAAGATTTTGGATCAAAGCGTGATTCATGGATCCTTAAATCGTTGAGACATTTTTTTGGTAAAAAATAAGACATATTTTTGTCGAAAAGGAAGCGTCTAGCTTATGATGCTAAATTAACAAGTGAGAAAGTCGGTCAAGCCCGACTATAATACTAGCTACAGAGTAGCAGTTCAGGCCCCCGCTCGCATTTGCTCCCGACTATATTATTAGAATCAGGGAATCAAACCGAAACGAATTTCGGTTCCGGTTCCTTCTGTTTCGGTAAAAGGTTCTGTTTTGGTTTTTTTTTATTTCGGTATTCGGTTCCGTTTCGGTACCTAGATTTTTATTTCGGTATTCCGGTACGTACCGGTATGTACCGGTAAAATGAACAGAAATTTTAAGACTTAAGTCAAAAACAAAGTGAGTTACAGAGTACATCGACGCGTACTGATTGCGGGTTAATAAAATTCGCACAACCCAGGCCTTTAATAATTGGATTTCGAATTTGGCGGAATACGAGGTCACCGAGGACACACGCCTCTCGAATTGTCTGTTTGGTAATTTCCACCCGAATGCTGGGCTTAAACAATTCATCAATGCACCTGGACCTGGAACCAGCAGTTTTCTTTTCCGGTGCTTGATTCGTGTTTTGCTGATCGACTTGAATGTGAAGCTTTTTTATCAAATCGGCGTGAGATCGAGCAATGTGCTTTTTTAAATTTGTTCCATGATCGCCCTATAAAAAAGGAAAGAACATACATACATATATATAAGTCATTTATGTTCCCTTGCAACTGGTATATAGACATATGTACATATTTATGTACATATATGTACAATGTAAGTAAAGGCATGCAAACATTAGCAGGTACATACATACATAAAGGCAGGCCTTTTAACTTTCTAAGCACTTACATACGAATTAAGTATGTTTGTATATGCATGAGAGAAAAGTCTCGAAGCTTACATATGTATGTGCATTAGACTGAGTATCATTGTACATTGTACATACATATGTATATGTATATATTTCGGAAAGTAAATTCGTAAATATCAAACTCACCTTAATTTTTTGTCCACTCTTGTTTTATTAAGCAATTGCTTACATTTTGTTCAATGTCAAAGGCGAAATACTTCCGATACACATTTGTTTTTGGCCTTGGCGTTTTAAGCGATCGCTTAGATTGACTTGCAACTCTTAAATAAATTAATTACTCTTTGCAGTTTCGCAGCACAAACACGAATAAAAATTGTACAACGATTAACCGTAGGCTACTGTACACTGAGCTCTTTCGTTTTGCATAAAAAAGGTACAGCATCCGAAGAATTAGCAGAAAACCAACATGCAAAAACGAAACTTAAGTGAAAGAGCGCCAAATATATACATATTATATTATTGTTGCTGTTTTTGTTTCAGTCTTTCTCACAGAAACCTTTATGCATAGACAAAAACAATATCTTTTGTCTCTCTCTCACGCGCGATCAGCAGCTCTGAATATATAGATGACACTCTCTGGCGCAGGTAGCAGCTCTGAATATAGCGATGACAAAATTCCGTGCGGCAACTAGGGAAGTTAAAATATAAAAAAAACTGCTCAGAACCGAAACTGTACCGGTACACTGTTTAGGTTCTTTTCGGTCTTTTCGGTTCTACATATATCGGTTCTCGAATACCGGTATACTAAAAATTAAAAATATCGGTTCCGGTACAGGTTCCGGTTCTGAGTTTTAATCGGTTCTTTTCGGTATACGGTTCCGGTTCCGGTTTGATTCCCTGATTAGAATACATCCAAGGAGTGTAAGATTTTTTTTATACGCTCATTTCTAAGTTTCTCTCTCTCTCACTAAGATTGCCTTTGTTGAGTTGAATGCTGTGGTGGTGGGGTTTGGTGGCGTTAACTGCCCGTTTTCTGCTCATAACTTGAGTATCGTTCATCCGATCTATATAATTTCTTTGACAAATCGATAAATAGTGCTAATTACTAACTATCTTCAGATAGTACGAACTATCTATCATCAAAACTGTGGGAGATATAACGTTTATACCAAATTGCGAGGGCGGGAGGGGGCATGGCAAAAATTGAAAATAAACTTGATCTACCTGCAAGTATAAGAAATATATGTCCCATGCATGTCAAACCTTTATCTCTTACCAGCTCTGAGATCTGTGCGTTCATACAGACGGATATGGCTATATCGACTCTGCTGTTGATGCTGATCAAGAATATATATACTTTACAGGGTCGGAAATGATTCCTTCTCACTTTTGCACAAACTTAATATACTCTGTGTACCTTTGGTACATAGTATAAAATCGTTGAACAATATCCGCAAGAACCTCATTCTTTATAGCTATCAGTTATAAGTTCTCTACCGCGTCTTACAAAAGTGGAAAAGTATGGAGACTACCTTCAATGTAAATAAATTAACGGATTTGTTTTGAAATTTAATAACTAGACTTCTCAAAATCATAGTATGCCGAGTTTGGATATAATTTTGAAATAATAATGCTTCGATTCCGATGTGGTAATAGTATTAAAAGTTCTGAAAAACTGACTTTATTCAAGCAGATGGCGGCCGGTTCGAGTTTAGGTTCGGAGGCTAACAATTGAGAAGATTAAGTTCTGGGTTCGATTCGAAGGACCGGTTCTTTGAACCACTGAACCGAATCAATACTAGCTCCCCAGCATTTTGCAGCCCTGGTGTTCAATAATAAAATACTTAAATCTAATTTAAAATAGCGTTTTAATGACGATTTCTTTTTCACAAAGGAGTGAATAAAGACGAAAGCAAATATAATATAGCGGAGTATGTTGACTCGTGGTGTAGTTATGGGAGATGAGCTTAAGTTTTGCTCTAGTCTTTACTATCAAAATAGGTTAACATTTAGAATCATAGGTTCCCAACTATGCCTATGCTCTAGAATCACAATTGTGGTTGTATACAGCATCCGCCACTCAGCGGTTTAACTCCTGTCTATTGTTGTTTGACAAATGATTTTGTTCATATGTTTCATAGATTTAAAACCCATTTACTATTTATCCCCCCTCTTTAATACCTTCCCCCTCCCTCCCTCTTTACTAAAGAAAAATTTGTAAATTCCAAATAGGGGCCTGAATTTTCATCTATTCTCAAACCCTCTTTCCATTACATTACTTTGTAAATGCAGTCGCTTGGCCACTGACCAATTAGAAGACCAACCAAACTGCAACCCCATCTCAAACTCTGCTCGAGAAACGAATGACTGACCACCAGCGCACACAACAGTGCAGCAACAGTGGACCAGCATCTAATAAAATTAAATAGAAAATACAATAATAGTCCGAGCTGTGCTGCTCCAGCCAAATTCCACTCAAATTGCTATCAGAAAATGTTCACTCAACTGATAAGAACACGTGTTGCTTCAGCTGCCATCCCTTTCGCTCGCTAGCCGGGTAGGAGACTACACTCAATTGCCGCTTGAGCCAGACCCAGAGCCGAGGCAACTTCGGTGTGGCAACCATGAGACGGTGAACGGGGTCCAATTAGGTGGCCAGGCAGCAAGCATGCGCTCTCTTTCTGCCTGCCCCACTCGAACAGACTGACTTAAGGCGCTGGCGCTGCTCTTTTATTCGCCAGCGTTTTGACTACGACTTGGACTCGGACTCGGAGTCGGCGGTTGCCTCAGTCTCAGTCCGGTTTTTGAAGCCAGCGCGCCTCGCGGTTTTCGTACTAAGAAGTGCAGTTGATATCTACGTTTCGGCTGCGTTGCTGTTGTCTTTTGTGGTCTGGTAGTAGCAGCAGCAGCACCAGCAGCGACAAATCCCAAATCGCATAAATATCCGTGTGTGTGCAAGCGAAAATTAAATAGCCGCAGGCCTCCAATAACCCGACGGCTTAGTGCATTTGTGTTGGAAGAAAAAAAACAACAAGAACAATCGAAACAGATATTTAAATCAAATGAGAATTTACTTATAGAAGAATATTCCAGGTCCCGAGTCCATTGAATGTAAGTTCTTCCCCCTTGTCAAAGAACGTTTTCAAGATAACAAGAAATACAGTCCCTGGAATGAAAGTGAGGCTGTTTTTTTTTTTTTTTGTGTTTTTGTATTTTATTTTGTATACATATTTTGTGATCTGATTTTGTCTGAGGGAGGAAGAGAGCTCCAACTCAAAGTTTCTTATCGCTAAACACAATTCGAAAATCATAAAAATTTATGAGCTGCCTTCTTTTCTTTTTTTTTTGTTTTAAAACAGTTGATAAGACTTGGGATGTGATGATGTTGATCGTAGATCTATATTAGACTTTGTATAATTTACACAGAAAAAAAGGAAAATTTTGTATTTCTTTATATGAAATATGAGAATTAAGGATGAACCAGTTTGATTTGGATTATTTTGGGTACCTCGAACCGCTCTACATACCCCACCTTGTCCATTTGGGACTTTTCGAACCCAATTTCAACTGTTTGGTAAAAGATTCGGTACACTTTTTTTGAAAAACTTGCATAATTTGCTGTGATTTAGTTTGGAGAAGATTAGTTTTTGAAATCACATCTATATGCGGTGTTTTACGAATTCAGAAAGGAAAGTAAAACCAAAGGCAAGTTGGAACATTTTCAATACTTAAGTCTTAAATTTATATACACAAAGAGTAGAGGCTACCTTTTAATTTGAAAGAGCAGGCACGATCTGAAAAGCTATAAACTGAGGCTTATACCGAAACCTCAAGATCGACAAGCTTAGTAGCAGGTCCGTGAACTAAACCTTAGATTCTATTATGGGTTGTCGCTATTTTTTAAAATATTGTTATCGATAATATCAAATATTAAACAAGTAATACCCTGTACCAAGTAATGTTGTTTTTGCTCGGATCTTATTGTGGTTTTGAGAATTCAAACTCAAAGTTCAAACTGTAAAATTGTGGCTCTGACATTTTTCCGCGGTTAAAAGGAGAAGGAGGAAGAATTTTCCAAATCTGTGACAAACTTGATCTGGGTACATATATGCAAAAACTTGTGGCTATCTCTTATAGTCTCTGAGATCGACGCGTTCATACAGACAGACTGACGGACATGGCTAAATCGACTCCTCTGTTGATGCTGATCAAGAATATATATACTTTATAGGGTCAAAGATGCATCCTTTTGGCTGTTACATACATCGATAATCAATAAATCGAGACCAATTGTAGAACTTGTATTTTAGGGACTCTCGAACCGGACCATGAACTGAAGATACCCGAACCTGAACCGAACCACTTCTGCTTGAAATAGAATTCCGTTTAATAAATTACTTGAAACATTTTATATATTTTTATACCCTTGCAAAGGGTATTATAATTTTGCCCTGAAGTTTGCATCGCATTAAAATATTCATTTCCGACCCCATAAACTATATATTATATATTCTTGATCAGGGCGACGAGCTGAGTCGATTGAGCTTTGTCCGTCCGTCTGTCTGTCTGTCCCTCTGTCTGTCTGTCTGTCCGTCTGTTTCTACGCAAACTAGTCTCTCAGTTTTAAAGCTATCAAGCTGAAATTTTGCACAGAGTCTTCTTTTTACTGCACGCTACTAATATGTCGGAACCGACCGGATCGGATGACTATATCTTATAGCTGCCATAGGAACCATCGGTCAAAAAATGGGTCTTAGTGAGAAAAACTTTTTTGTTTTCAATGTTAGCGGCGTTAAACTCGGCCATTATTAATATTATATGCTATCAAACAGATTTGCAAATTTTGGTCAAAATCGGATGACCATATCTTATAGCTGTCATAGGAACCATCGGTCGGAAAATGGGTCTTAGTAAGAAAAACTTTTTTGTTTTCAATGCTAGCGTCGTAAAACTCGGCCATAATTAATATTATATGTTTTCAAATAGATTTGAAAATTTTGGTCAAAATCGGATGACTATAACATATAGCTGCCATAGGACCGATAGGTCGGAAAATGAGTCCTATTGAAAAAAACTTTTTTGTTTTCAAGTAAATCGTTCTTAAAGTAGGTGATTCTAAATATTAAACGGTTTAAAACTAATTTGAAAAAGTTGATCGACATTGGGTGACTATATCTTATGGTTGCCATAGAACCGATCGGTCGGAAAATGTGTCTTAGTGAGAAAAACTTTTCTGTTTTAAATTTTATCTTTCTTCAACTCCGCGATTGTTAATTTGATATGTTTTCAAAAAGATTCGCGAAATTTGGTCGAAATCAGATGTTTATCTGTCGAAAAATGGGTTTTAGTTAAAATTTTTTTAGATTTTTATATAAGCGTTCTTAAACTCTGACATTTCAAAAACAGCATTTGCAAGGGTATAAAAACTTCGGCACAGACGAAGTTAGCTTGGCCTTCTCGTTCTTAATATATTTGCTGGAAAAAAAGAACACAGTATTTTCAAATCCTATCCGAATTTGTCGCATTTTGTCTTTCAAAAGGGAACTGAAGTAAAAGTCAAGCTTAAAAATGACATTACAAGACAAGACGTATCATATAACGTGGAAGAATGTTTCGGCTTTTAAAAAATAATGCCGAAACTGTCTTAATTTTATACGACTTTGCTTAATTTGAATAATAGGGCACAATGTTGGTGTTTGGGAGCACAGCAACAACAAATACTGCTTAAACAATCGTTATTCTTGTTGCAATACACTTCGAAGCAAGGTAATTGCGTTGCTATTTCTTTTGCGTCTTATAAATCTCTGATCGGTGGGAGCAAGGGCGTGTCCACCGCTGATCTAAGAAGCTATAACCCAAGGTTAATCTTTCCCCCGGACGAAATCTGTTCCGAATTTTTCGACGTTGCAGCCTTGCTCTTAAGCAGACTTGCCAAGAGCCAGCTTATGGCCGCGTAGGCACCAATACAAATCTAACTCAAGCAACAACAACCTCAAGAAATAGAAAGAGAAAACAGTTTATTGCCTGACGATGTGTGTGTGTGTCTGCTCGTGGCTGTCTGATACACACGAAATCTTTCGTCGCCCAACAAAATTTACATTGAAGGCGCATCAAATAAATATTTTTTGTTGCGTTTGAATTTTCAAGAGGCATAGGAGAGAAAGAGATGAAAGAACACTTATGAAGTGGTAGCCATAAGCTATGCGTATGGGCTACACGCGCGGCTATCCCTATGCGACAAAAAACAACAACGTATGCGCAGCGTGCTCAAGGGGTCTGGGCATTGTGCAAGGGCGAGCGCACACATGTTGATGAACTGACGGCAGAACTTAAGGCTGATTCTGACAAATAAGCACGGTCCGTGTATACTAGCGTGTACAACAAGCGCTGGATTGATCTTTAAAACGTAGTTGTAAGCTCAACTTTTCGGAATCAATCAAGCATGTTTGTTTATTTCTGCTTGCTGACATAGTAAAATAACATGTACGGCCGTCAGTTCATCTTTCAGTCGCATGTTTGCGTGCGCCCTTGAGCCTTTCAAAACCCACTAATAAGTTATAAAAGCACGTCTTAATAGTGCCCATTCCAATAGATCTTCAAAAAGAATACAGATGTCTAGTTCGGTAGAAAAATTAGACTAGTACTCAGAACGACAGAAAATTCCTTTCGTCACAGTTTTTCACATAAAGAGAAATACTTTCTAACAGCACACGAGCGTCAAATCAAAGCCAAGGTGTTTCTAATCAAATGAAATACTGTGACGAAAGGAATTTTCTGTCGTTCTAAGTACAGGGCTTAAAGGCTGGATTCCAGATGACATAAAAATTTATTTCGGCACAATACTTCATTAAAAGTAAGACTGCTGTGCATTCAAATTTCAAAAACAGTTCAAAAGTGTTTATTTTCGTGCATTCTGGAAATCGGTCTCAAGTCTAGAATAATATTTGTAGGTTTAGAATTGATCCTTAATCAGTGTTCTTAACACATTTGGCATTGCATCTAAGTGTTCCAAGGCAAGTTCTAATTTCAGTTTATACTCAGTCACTATTCTTACCTTTACTGTTAGTTTATAAGCTTAGGGTATTCAAAATAATCCAATTAAGGAAGAAAGGCCTACCAATTCTAGAAACTAGAAAGCAAGTGTTTTCCGGGCTTAATTTTCATAATTTATAGAGTTTAGGTGCCTAATACATTGATTTTGTCACATCTAGAAACAGTTTTCAATTGGATTTCTGCTGTTTCTACCATTTACCATTTCGACAGTGCTTCCTGGCTACCATTTCTTAAATTTAAAATGGGGTCATTATTTTTCCTGGTCTAAGTTACAATAATTTTTGCTCTTCAGGTGTCATCCCGTCACTTCAATGTAATATTTAAGAGTAGTAAAGTATTTCAACTGTTACCCTTGATAATTATACTCTGTACCGAAGGTACATAGAGTATATTTAGTTTGTGCAAAAGTATGTAACAGGGAGAAGGAATCATTTCCGACCCTATAAAGTATATATATTCTTGATCAGCATCAACAGCCGAGTCGATATAGCCATGTCCGTCTGCCTGTCTGTCCGTCCGTCCGTATGAACGAAGAGATCTCAGAGATGGTAAGAGATAGAGGTTTACCATGTATGGGACATATATTTCTTATACTTGCAGGCAGATCAAGTTTATTTTCAATTTTTGCCACGCCCCCTCGCACCCCCGCAATTTGGAAAAAACGTCATATCTCCTACAGTTTTGATGATAGATGGCTCGTACTTTCTAGAGATATCTAGTACTCAAAATTATTTATCGATTTGCTGAAGGAATGATAAAGATCGGATGAACGATACTCAAGTTATGAGCAAAAAACGGTCAGTTAACACCCCCCACCCACCCCACCCATAACCTAAGCATTGCGTTCAGCAAAAGCAATCTTACTTAGAGAGAGAGAGAGAGCTGCGACATTAAGGGTGCAGGGTATGTTATAGTCGGGCTTGACCGACTTTCTTTCTTGTTTTTCTGTTTTGTAAATGATATGCAACCAAAATGCGGTTTGGTCTTATAGCCTATTTCCACCAAAGAAATGAAGCTTCATTTCTTGAAATGACAAGAAATGAAGAAAATGATATCATTTCTTCCATACAAATTGTTGTTGCATATTGCCCTTCATTTCCTTCATTTCTCAAAAATGATGGCATTCCCCACGAAGGAATTTGGTATTTTTTTAAAAAGTACTCGCTACTCTCTGGCACTACTCGTTACTCTCTGGAAATAGAAAGTGCCATCACCAATAAACTATTGATTTGAATTTAAAAATAAGGCGCAATTTTGTTTCTAATATAATTAAGTTAAAATAAGTTGTGTATTTAGCTTTCTGCTGATAGTTGAGGGCGAGAACAATGCGTTCGCCCAGGGTAATTGCTTTCCTGCCGGGTATGTCTTTGTTTGGGTAAATATTGCAAAAAGTCCCCGTGAGTTTGAAAGTGGCGCCTGTTGTTTAAATCAAACCATTCAGCTGTTTTTGTCAACGTGGCATTGCGAATATCAAAATGATGAAGATTTGTCAATGGAAACAGCATCATTTTTAGAAATGAAAATGATAAGAAATGAAGCCAGTGGAAATAGGCTATTAGTTGCCATGATATTTGCTTTTCAGTTGTCGTGCCTAGACTTTAATGGTCTAATCGACAATTTTAGTGTTTTTTAAATGTAATCCCCGGTCACTTTTCTTTTGTTTTTTATTTGCTGTGCAACAAAAATGCTCTCTGGCCTTCCATTGTCATCCCTAGTCACTGCAATCGTTAGCTTGACAATTGTAATGCATTTTTAATGTAATCCTTAGTCACTTTTCTATGTTTCCTGTGTTTGATAAGCAGGAAAAATGCTCTCTGGTCTTAGTTGCAATGATATATGTTTCTCAATTGTCATCCTTTGTCACTTCAATGGTATAATTGACAATTTTAGTGTATTTTAAATGTAATCCTTGGTCACTTTTCCTTGATTTTTATTTGATAAGCAAGAAAAATGATCTCTGGTCTTAGTTGCAATGATATTTGTTTCTCAATTGTCATCCTTTGTCACTTCAATGGTATAATTGACAATTTTAGTGTATTTTAAATGTAATCCTTGGTCACTTTTCCTTGATTTTTATTTAATATGCAACAAAAATGCTCTTTGATTTTAGTTGTAATGATATTTGCTTCTCAATTGTCATCCTTAGACACTTTAATGGTATAATTGACAATTTTAGTGTATTTTAAATGTAATCCTTGGTCACTTTTCTTTGATTTTTATTTAATATGCAACAAAAATGCTCTTTGATTTTAGTTGCAATGATATTTGCTTCTCAATTGTCATCCTTAGACACTTTAATGGTATAATTGACAATTTTAGTGTATTTTAAATGTAATCCTTGGTCACTTTTCTTTGATTTTTATTTAATATGCAACAAAAATGCTCTCTGGTCTTCCATTGTCATCCCTAGTCACTTCAATCGTAAATTTTTAAAATTTTAATGCATTTTGAATGTAATCCTTTGTCACTTTTCTATGTTTTCTGTGTTTGATAAGCAAGAAAAATGCTCTCTGGTCTTAGTGGCAATGATATTTCCTTCTCAATTGTCATCCTTAGTCACGTCAATTGATGTTAGTGTATTTCAACTGTCATCCTGGATCACATTTCTCTATTCTTAGCCTTCATTTAAGTGCCCCCCGGTAAGTTTCAACTTTGATTCAGTGATATTTGCGCTTTATTTATAATGAATGGGTCACCCTTTGCTCCCTAGTCACTTTTATTTAAGCTTTAATGTTATACGCTCTTCAGCTGTCATTCCTGGTTACTTTTTCTTGACTAAAAATCCTATTAAATAGTTCCCCTTTAAGTTTATATTATTATTTCAATGATATTTGACTATTCAACTGTCATCTCTGGTCACTAATTTCATTTATTATACCGACTTCATTCGTTTAAGCTGGTTTTTATGCTCTTCTTTTTAGAGGTTTGCAGAATTGATCGAAATGAAATAAATATGAAATATAAATCAAATTTTCTTCTCTGTGTATAAATACATATAAAGTTGTCTTATCAACTCGTGTGCATAAGAGGAGAGGGTCTATCACAAGCCATAGAATATTGTCGTTTGGGGTTCTCCCACTGCATAAAGTAACCTTCACGTTCAGTTTAGCGTTGTTTAAATTAATAACTTTTGCCACAAACTCTGGCCGCTTACAACGAAATCATGTACAAGTGATTAAATTAATTAATGATATAGACACTGCGCAATAATGTCCACGCACACTCACATACACACACACACACACACACACACACACACACACACAGACACACAGAAGATCAGTCCTGTAGTGCGCCTAAGCCACGCCACATGATGCAGATGCTGATGCAGATGCTGTTGATCCTATTGGAGTGGACTTGTGGCTGTGCAGAGGCGAGCAGATCGTTGTCTTAACTTGTCGTACACGATGTCTTATACGTGTAGCAACAATTTATTTCGTTGATCCAGCCATCGATGATCATGGATGGTTTGGTTTTTGGCTTGGTCTCAGCTATCCTTGGCGATCAATCAAGCACTGGACGATGATCAATATTAGCCAGCTAAAAATAATATGAGGCCGGGCTGAGTTTTATCTATGAGATGATGCAAAAAAATAAGAAAAAAATACATCGAAATTTTTTATTGCCCTGCAGAGGTTTAGGAGAGCTAAGGTTGTATGGACATGTTTGAATGTCGCTAAAGTTGTTTAGACTAAGTAAAAGTGCAGTTTGTTTTTTTTCTATATATGTGGAAACTAAACTGATTTTATTTGCCGTTAGCTCCGTTTAGGTTTTTGTAGTCTCTTACCTTCTCAAACCTTTTAAATTTTTTAGAAATTCGTTCTAGAAATCGAGCTAAATTCGTTCTCATGATTCGGTTTGATTTAAAAACCATATCATAAATCGAACCGGTGATGTAATGGAACCGAACCATTCCAAATTCTCGAACGGTTATTGGGACCTGACGGAATTAAGTTCAAAATGGGCTATGGTTAGGGACGGGATGCAACAGACATGGTTTTGAGTACTGGCCGGGATCAAAATTTTCCAGACGCTTTAAATATAATGGACAGCCAGACGACAGAAAGAAAACACCGTATCGTCAAACCGTGAAGGGACAAGCCCTTATAGAGACTTTGTGAAAAAAAACCTAGATTAAACGCGTAAATGGTCGTCGACGGAGCATTTTGGATTACTTTTCTATTCTATTTCAGGATGATTATTGGTTTTTAAGGCTTCTAGGGTCTGAGGCTTATTGACTTTTGAGTTCAGGTTATCCCAAAGGAAGTAGGCGGGAGGGGTTAAATAGGGCGATCGAGGAAGCGAGTCAGGGTTGTATGCGCTGTGGCGCCGTCCTCTTGAAATCAATAGTGGTCCATGTCGTTAGCAGTTAGAATCGGCATGACAAAATCCGTTATCATGGTCCAATAACGTTTTCCACTGACGGTAACAGCTGCTCCAGCGTCGTCTTTGAAGAGGAACAGTCCAATGATTCTTTTGGCACAAGTTCCGACAGTCACGCGTTGGTCGTAAAGAGGATGTTTTGATTGGCGTAGAACCGACAATTTTCTATATTAACGGCCTCATTAAAGAAATCGCTTATGATAATTCTTACAATTGAGAACATGCTTTGAATGTAAAGCTGCACTCGAACGGCGAGTGTCTGAACCGACGTTTTGAACGTGGTCTTTCATACGCCGATCGGTAAACAAAACAAATAGTTAGAGGGTTGCCAGATGCTGACGGTTTAAATGGCCCACCCTTTAGTTGAATCAAAAAAAAACGTTAGAGCGTATTTGTGACTGTTTTAGTGACCTCTTTGAAAATCAATCATAAAACTTTTACCATAACTTTTCAAACAAGACAAACACATCACAAAGGAGGTTGGTCGACTGTACAGCTATTACAAGAACCTCCCGTTTATATCATCAGCAGTCTTTGTCTTCTGTAATTCGGCAGAGGCCAACTATATGTAGAGTATATGTATACATTTGGGTCCTCCCAAGAGTATTAATTGGAGAAAAGTATAAAAGTAAATGTAGTGGGTAGAAACAACAAAATAAAGAGTATCCAATTGATATTATGGGAATCAAGTTGATATTTTGGGTATAGTTTGATACGCAAAAGTATTAATTGAAAAAAAAAAAATCAAATTGATATTTTGGGTATTCATTTGATCCCTCAAATATTTTGATACGCAAAATTAATTTTTTGAAACTACAAGATAAAATTTATACAATTCATATTTTGGGTATCAAATTGATATTTTGGGTAGTACTTTGATACTTAAAATATTAATTTGTAGTTTTACTACAAAATAAAGAGTTTCAAATTGATATTATGGGTATCAAACTGGTATTTTGGGTATTAATTTGGTACTTAAAATATTAGTTTGATGCTCAAAAGTAGTAAATTAAAACTACAAAATTAAGAGTATCAAATTGATATTTTGCGTATTAATTTGATCCCTCAAATATTTTGATACACAATATTATTTATTTGAAACTACAAGATAAAATTTATAAAATTCATATTTTGGGTATCAAATTGATATTTTGGGTAGTACTTTGATACTTAAAATATTAATTTGATACGCAAGAGTAAAAAATTAAAACTACAAAATAAAGAGTTTCAATTTGATACTTAAAATATTAGTTTGATGCTCAAAAGTAGTAAATTAAAACTACAAAATTAAGAGTATCAAATTGATATTTTGGGTATTAATTTGATACCTCAAATATTTTGATACGGAAAATTATTTATTTGAAACTACAAGATAAAATTTATAAAATTTATATTTTGGGTATCAAGGAAGAGTAATAAATAAAAACTACAAAATAAAGAGTTTCACATTGATATTTGATGCTCAAAAGTAGTAAATGGTAACTACAAAATTAAGAGTATCAAATTGATATTTTGGGTACTAATTTGATACCTCAAATATTTTGATACGAAAAAATTATTTATTTGAAACTACAAGATAAAATTTATAAAATTCATTTTTTGGGTATCAAGCAAGAGTAATAAGTTTAAAACTACAAAATAAAGAGTTTCAAATTGATATTATGGGTATCAAACTGGTATTTTGGGTATTAATTTGATACTTAAAATATTAATTTGATGCTCAAAAGTAGTAAATTGAAATTCCAAAATTAAGAGTATCATATTGATATTTTGGGTATTCATTTTGATATAAATATTATTATTTATTTCTTTAAAAGTTTTTTTCTTATATATATTTTCGTTTGTATTTATTTATTTTTGGCTTATCAGTCGCAAAAGTAGCGATTGTTTTCGTAGGAAAATATAATGCAAAAACGAAAATTGATAATTCCTATAATCTCTATTTTGAAAGCATTTTGCATGAGTCAGTTGTGCCTTCTATTTCAGAGATAGAATAAGAGAGAACATCTCATTTGGTTCGCACTTTGGTTGTTAGCATTTTTTATGACTTTTGTAATTAGCTTTTTTCTTTCCGAGATGTTTTATGTTTAGACAGTCTCTCAAGTGACTTGCGTTTGGTTTAAGTTGAAGTTTTCTCCCATTTTATGGGTTGCCATTAAAAATTGGAGTAACTGTTTTTCCAACTAATATCTGTGTCCAAAGTGCTAATTGAAGCATCTCGTAGAGATTCACAGCAGCTTTTTTTTTGTTGTTTTTTTTTGGCTTAGCTTGGTTTTTTACCTGGGCCAAGAGTCAAAGTTCTTTTGCTTTTGTTTATAGTTGTTGTTGTTGTTTTGGTTGCGCCATACCCCAAAATTTGTTGTTGACGACAAGTGCCTACACCTCTTTCAAGTAAGCTGTCAAAGTCGAGAGACGACGACAACTCCTTGTCCTGTACCATGTTTACAGTCTTCGATATGGATTTAATTAAACTAACTTTGACTACGGCCCACTCGATGTGTTCGAGTGTAACCCGAGGACATCTAGATATTCTCACAGAGTTGAAAGGTGCCAGCAAGCTGTGCAGGAGTTTCTCAATAATGTTTATTAATTTGTTCGAGTGAAAATCCAATTTGTGCCAAATGAAAAACTCTCCCTTACCCACCGGACAAACTAAACATTTTAATCTGTTACATATATAAAATGTAATTTCCTTTGGGGGTCAAAGATTTTTCAAAGGCTTCAATCACCGCCCAAGCATGTCCAGCAGCAGCAGCAGCAGCAGGTAACAACGTGTTGGTCTATTGATTGGAATATTCATTGAATAGTTTTTAAGCTGATTTATATGCTATTGTGTGTGTGTGTGTTGCCGTCGATTTAATAAATATTTAATTTCAACGCTGTCCGCTCCCAAATCCCTGCATAAAAGATTCAATCAACCGAGAAAGGGGGAAGGGGTAGGGGTAGGGGGTAGGGTAAGTTCTGCCCTGATGATGATGATGATGATGTTGTTGTTGCGGTTGCATCCAGCCAGCCAAGAGAGACATTGTAATTTGCAAAATGTGCAATCACTTCCTATAAATCAAGGCTAGCGGCTGCAGGAAATCTTGGCGAACCTATTCAGATCACAAACGGAGAGCAGAGCTCTTTGGTCATATTTCACCTGGTGGTGGTGGTGCCTTTTGTACAGTGTGCACCCATTCAAAAGCCGCAGACGTCAACTGCTATCAATCTCAGGTGAAACAGAGTCCGCAAAAGCTGCGTCCGCCCGCCATTAGATGGCCATCCCGCTCAAAGGAAAGCGCCCGTCGCCATAGATCGCACATTGTAGATAGAGGCGGGCCTCTGCCACTCCACCAGTTCACTGAGAAGAAAATTATGACAAACAGTTAAGCAACATTTGAATACCCTAGAAAGGAAATGACGAAAGTGGGAACAAAAAGGAATTGGCCAGATATTTCAAACGGTTCAAATGAACCGAAACGGGTTTTTTTTTGAAAATTTGACATCGATAAGTGCAACATTAGAATTGATTCTTCGAAAGTTGGGAAGTTGCAATAATCTTTTCATTAACGTTACAGGTGGTTACAAATCTCTCTTCAAAATTTAGTTCGGAAAGCAACAAAAATCGCTATTTTACTTTGCAGAAATTCATCTACTAGCCTTTTCACACTGGACGCAGCACTGTCGAAACTGCAAACCAAACCCACAGCTTCAAAAACAGATGTCAGCTACTACTAATTAGAACGGTTGCAAAGTATCGCCAAAGGAATTTGGAAACGATAAGTTATATTATATGATGAATGCTACTTTTGAGTGAGCACCCAGCCTACATATTTCTTATAAAACACAAATTACGCATTTTCGACTTTAACAGTTTTTTCGAAGCTGCGGCCAGTGTGAATTGACTATAAGGTTACCGACTCGGATATGGCTTAAAATGTAGGACAACCTCTCAACATTAAATGAACCAAATAGTCAAAAACGTATTTCTTCGACTCGCTTTTCGAATTCAGCTTTTTAACGTGCTCAAGAAAATAGTTGCAGCTTTAATGGGCCATTTTTTTTTTGTGTTTTATTTTGTAGAGTAGTTTTATGGGATCTTTGAAAAAGGTTTAATCTTTTTTTTCGGTGAGTTTTAGATAGTATAGACCAGGGATGCCCAGCCGTATGCTCTTTGGGTACGTTTTGTTATTGTAATTACACCAAAGATAGGAAATGAATGATCGTATACATGCAGGGCGCGAGGCATACAAAACGACACACACGCTAAAGATTTCGTGTGTATGCGACGCGTAGAACAAAAACCGGTTTTGTTCTCTTCTTTGATTGGTGTTTGCGAGCGCAAGCAAACTGACCAACAACAATTTCATTATTGGTATTGGTGCTTCTCTTTGTGAGTATTGGTGAGTGCTCTGTCGAATGCTGCTTTTGGGCATGCCTGGTATAGACTGTCGACTAGATTCTCGACGGTAAGGTCATACAGTTATGTATGCTCATAATTATAGACAACCTCAGCTGCACCAAATCCTAAGCTGCAGGTGGCCTATAAAGCACTGTCTCAAAAACCTCTGGGTTCCATTATCAGTAGGCTTTTCATGTTCTTATAGATGATGTATAATATATTTTATGAACCGAACCCTTTTCCAAAATGAGTATTGGAAGTTTTTATACCCTTGCAAAGGGTATGGTTCGTTTCCGACCACAAAAACTTTATATTCAGGGGTGACACAGAAATCACTAGTCATTTTTGTATAAACGCTTGAATTTCAAATTGAATCTGCTTGAATTTATATGTGAAATGGCACAAAACAGCTTGATTACTAGATCAGATGTCAAAAGTAAAGCGAATTGAAATCGACTGTTCAAAGCCAAGTAGATTTGAGCAGGTGCTTCCAAATCGCTCAAATTCACCATCTAATCTAGCAACCGAAGATATACTTTTCACTTTACATATGAAGTTGTACAATTGAAATTGGAAATGTAAACGTTTGTACCAAAATCTCTAGTGATTTCTGTGTCACCCCCGATATTCTTGATCAGGGTGACGTGTAGAGTCGATTTAGCATTGTTTGTCCATCTGTCTGTCTTTTTCTACGCAAACTAGTCTCTCAGTTTTAAAGCTATCGAGCTGAAACGTTGTACAGATTCCTTTTCTTACTACATGCTGCTAGTATGTTGGAACCGACCGTATCGGATGACTATATCTTATAGCTGCCATAGGAACCATCGGTCGGAAAATGATTCTTAGTGAGAAAAACTTTTTTGTTTTAAATGTTAACGTCCCCAAACTCGGCCACTTTTATTATTATATAGCTTTACACAGATTTGCAAATTTTGTTCAAAATCGGATGACTATATCTTATAGCTGCCATAGAAACCATCGGTCTAAAAATGGTTTTTAGGGAGAAAAACTTTTTTGATTTCAATGTTAGTGTCCCCAAACTCGATCATTACTAATATTATATGCATTCATACAGATTTACAAATTTTGGTTGAAATCGGATGACTATATCTTACAGCTGACATAGGACCGATCGGTCGGAAAATGGGTCTTAGTGAGAAAAACTTTTTTGTTTTCAATTTTATCGTTCTTAAACTCTGCGATTGTTATTTTGATATGTTTTCAAAAAGATTCGCGAAATTTGTTCAAAATCAGATGACTATATCTATCGGAAAATTGGTGTTAGTTTTTGATTTTAATGCTAGCGTTCTTAAACTCTGTTATTTCAAATCCAGCATTTGTAAGGGTATAAAAACTTCAGCCTTCTGCTTAAGGTTGGGCTGGTAGTTGCCTTCAAAAGACAGTATAAATCTGAACTGAAATTGGTTCTAAGGAAATCAGTTCTGGACTTGGTTTCAGCCTGAGTTAATATAGGTAATACTGTTAAATATGGAACAAGCTGAGTCAATTAGTTTTGTTGACAGAAAACCTCGTGAATTTCAACGTAAATAGAAAAGGATTTATGTGATAATTTGTTTTTTAAGATAATATAAACTTTTACTCTTAATAAATATCATGAATCTCACAATGACCGTAGAAATGGTTAACTGAATTCTGAAGTCTTTATGCTAGGAAATGTCTGTAAAACCCAAAAAATTATATAAAACGATTTTAGAGTGAAAGAACGGGAGATGAGTGAGGCTTCTTACATTTTACATGAGCGCATGGAAAAGCATTTCAGGCGATGGATGCCCCGATTGCTTACACCAGTTTCCCAGCCATAGCCCCTAGGGCACGAACATACTCGCCAATTCACACCGAATGATTGCCGAAGTCATGCATCACTGTGTGTTAGAGAGAGACACAGTCACATTTTCGCGCTCTCTGCTTGGGGAACCCTGGCTTACACTCTACCCTAAGCTCAACCAAGTTACCGCTTCAAAGCAATGTTGGACAAAGTACAATTGCTATTTTTGAACCCTGAACGAAACACCGAAACCATCACAACCAAAGGAACAGTCAAAAGTCTCATACCCTATCTTCAAAAAAAAAAAAGAGTACACAAAGCAAATTCAAACAATGCCTGGGCAATTTCTGGCCCAAAGGATGAACGCAGCATCAGCAAGCAGCAGCGGCAGCAGCAGCAGCAGCAGCGGCGCGTATGGCGAGCGTTGCAGTTACGGCGAGCGCCTTCAGCAGTTGTTATAAATTATAGTGCTGCATGCGGAATGAATGCCAAGCCAAGTTGGAGCCGTAGTTGGAGTTGGAGACTCTGCTGCACCGATTGGGCGGCTATTTGGCTGGGCGGCTATAAAAACAAACCTGCGCCCCCGCACGTAGCCGGCTCTTGCTTTGCTTTTGCAATGGAAAATATTTAACAGTGTACCGCTATAAAATTTGGTATTCCAAGACGGGGCCAAAAAAATCAAAAAAAAAAAAAAACAGAAAAGAGATGCTGAGAAGTTGCCGCCTTGGTGCTTGCTTGGTTTGCCATTACCACGTTGTAGGCATGTTGTAAATGCCAGCCGATTGCTGTGGATGTTTGTCGTTTTGGGACTGTTTGCTGTGTTGTTGTTTGGGTTGTTGATGCAGTTGCAGTTGTGCAGTTGCTGTTGTGTGTCTTGGCCATAAAAAAAAAAAAAACAGAAAAAACAGAAATGAGCCCACGGAAAACATGGCGAATTTTTGCATTGCATTTACAGTGGACAATTCTTAGAGTAGTTGAAGGTAATTGCAGGCGCTGTAGTGTATTAGCTGTGTTTGGCATTGGATGTTTCCAAAAAGAGATGTAAGACACATCCTTATTTGAGTGAAGGTATACTTTACTGCCAGTAAAGCCTGAAATTCAATGCATTGCATTTTATATATGTTTAATTTTCTTACTTCCTCTCATGCTACACCACAACAATAAAAGCGTTTGCATATTCTCTTGGTTAGACAAGAACATAAAGTTCAATCAGTCAACTCTTAAACCACTTTCCAACCCCCCTTTTTAGAACCCCTCTCTATATTATTGCTTAGCCATCACGACTTTTAGACTTTGTGCCTAACAAAATAGCGACTTTATTTGATGATCCAATGCAATGCAAGCCAACCCACGCGCGGTGCAAGACGGAGAAATACAAACAAAGTGCCGCAGTTGTCAACAGCCGACTGTGTCTATGCTAATTACTGGACATGACAACACCGAACGCTTTTGGAATCGCCAGCGCAACCATGTGAACAAAAGGCGCAAAACAAAAAACAACAGCAAAAAAACAACAACAACAAAAAAAAAGAGTTTACGCACACTCCAAGTCGCGTTTGCAATTTGCATAAGCAGCCATAAAAAACAAGAAGGAAAAACAAACTTGGCAGATACAACACGACAGCAAACAACGAGTGCCGCCGATCGGACTGTTATGGAAAGATACTTAGCGTACTTAAAATGCGTTTTATTTCAACTTTCTTGGTATTCCTCCTACTTGAGAGTGTGTGAAATTTCCTTTTTGGCAGAGCCTGGGAAATGCAATTTTTTTTGAGGAGAAAGCCAACTTAACTTAGCTACTTTGTAGTTGCAATTGCTACACAGGGAGAAACAATTAAGCGTTCTAAATTTAGAATGAATGAATAGTACAGTACATTTTTTTAGCGAAGATAGGTTGAACATAACAAAAATGTCTACTACCCAAAGCTATGCAATGAGAAATACAAACAAAGTGCCGCAGTTGTCAACAGCCGACTGTGTCTATGCTAATTACTGGACATGACAACACCGAACGCTTTTGGAATCGCCAGCGCAACCATGTGAACAAAAGGCGCAAAACAAAAAACAACAGCAAAAAAACAACAACAACAAAAAAAAAGAGTTTACGCACACAGAAGTCTATAAATTGATATTGAACTCGAATGAAAATGTTTATTGCATTCTTATGGACAGTAAGAAATATCATTTGGAACACATGTTTTCAAAATGTTATTTCTTTGCTTACAAAAATCGTGGAATTGTTTGGGATAGTTTATTTTAAAGTTTAGAAACTGGACTTTACTAGCATGTTAAAAAAAGTCAGAACTTAAGAGTAGGTTCCCACAAAACGCTTCTAAAAATGGTCAAAATAGGGATTTAAAGCCACTTTAGACTCAAATTACCAAAACTCCAGATGTGATTTCCCAAAACAATTTCGTATTTAGTACACGAGAATCATCTAGAGTCGGCAATAAACTGAAAAAAGTTGTATTTTGTTACCTTGTGTAAATTAAACGTACATAAAATTCGCTCTCTGTTGTTCCAAAAGGGCCGTATCATTATACTCTGTACCAAAGGTACACAGAGTATATTGAGTTTGTGCAATATATACTGTATATATTCTTGATCAGCATCAACATACGAGTCGATATAGCCATGTCCGTCTGTCTGTCTGTCCGTCTGCCCGTCTGTCCGTCCGTCTGTATGAACGCACAGATCTCAAAAATGATAAGAGATAGTGTTTTGACATGTATGGGACATATACTTCTTATACTTGAAGGCAGATCAAGTTTATTTTTAATTTTGGGCACGCCCCCGCAATTTAGAAAAAATATCTCCCTCAGTTTCTTAGCTAGATTGTTCGTTTCTTTTAAAGATATTTAGTAATCAAGATTATTTATCGATTTGCTGAGGGAATGATAAAGATCGGATGAACGATACTCAAATTATGAGCAAAAAACGGCCAGTTAACACCGCCACCCCCTACCCATAACCACAGCATTCCGTTCAACAGAGGCGATCTTCATGAGAGAGAGTGAGAAACTTAGAGATGAGCGCGTATAACTCGTAAGCAAATGCGAGCTGCGTCATTAAGGGTACAGAGTATGTTATAGTCGGGCTTGACCGACTTTCTTTCTTGTTTTATTTTGGTTTTATTTTCTCACTTTCTTTCACATACCGACACTTTACGTTCATGCTACACAACAACAATAAACATAAACAAGAACAGACTTCAGACTTCGCCTAAAATCATCGTATAAAAAAATCGTATAATTGTTTTTGACAGATAATGTTAAATTTTGTAAACAGTACTTTACGATCACGGCAAAGAGAGACAAAACTTAGTTTTAGATTTCCACAAAACGCTATTTAAAGCAACTTTAGTAAATTTGTCAGTGCTGATTCAGACCTGAGAAGTAGGAACTGCTTCAATTCATAACTGATTTCAGTACTGTTTTCAGTACTACCCATGAAAGTAACCCATGAGTTCAGTACTGAAATCATGCCTGAAAGAAGTGATAGCTATGAAGTTGTAGGCCCTGTCTGTGTTAATTTCATGGCTGAATTGCATGTAAAGGCAGCCATGATTTCAGTTCCAGCCCTTCTAAATCAGTGCTGATTGAGTACTGAGCCGAACTGAAGGGAAATTACCAAAACTCCCGACAGATATAGCACAAGAGAATCATCTAGAATCATCACCATCCCTTCAATAAACTGAAAAAGTTCAGTTTTGTTGCCTTGGATATACTTAAAAATCGCTCAACGAAGAACCAAAAACACTTTCAGTTCTGTTTCTGTTTCAAAACATATTTTTTTGTTGTTTTATTTTCAGGATTTTTATTTAAATCGGTTTTAATTTAGAATTAAGTATTTAAAATAAGTAAAACAAACATACAATAAGTATAAGGTTAGGTTAGGTTGCAATGGTTGAAATGGGAAGATCCCATTTCTACACTTAGGCCATCGAAGGCCCGTTATGGTACCATATAACCCTTTCTACGCTGGGGTCGTAGAGGGAGGGTCTGTCCAGTTAAACCATTTAGAAACTAGCACAAATTTTAGCAAAGCGGCAACACCTATTTCATAAATGTCTGATAAATCGTTTAGGAAAGGACTTCTCAAAACTGCGAGCCGCCTTCTGCTGAGAGCTGGACAGTGACAGAAGAGGTGCTGTACACTCTCCTCTTCATCCACTGAATTGCAGCTTTTGCAGAAGTCATTGTGTCTGAGATGCCAAGCCTCGCGGCGTGTCTTCCGATTAGGCAGTGTCCAGTAAGGGCCCCTACTATTAGGGAAATGTTCTCTCTTTGCTGACAGAGTAACGCCCTAGATCTGTTAATATTTAGAGTAGGCCATGTAAGCCTAGATACGTCACATGTGTGAATCGTTTGCCATCGTTTTATGGTTATTCGACAAGTTTTTTCTTTTGTTTATAGCTTAAAGGTCGCAAGTGGCACCCCTATGTTGCTCTTATCCGGTAAGAGCTGAGTGATGGTGCCAAGTCTAGCGATGTGGTCGGCCATCTCGTTGCCTTCAATGTTGCAGTGTCCAGGCACCCAAACGAGATTTATTTTAAAGTGCTGAGCCATCTCATTAAGAGATCTGCGGCACTCTGTAAGAGTTTTGGCGTTATTAATATTACCGTCACGTGCTTTTACAACAAGTATAAAAGTTTCAAAATTTCGCTCAATGATGATGTACTGTTTTGGTTTCTCTGTGAACCCTAAAAGACACAAAACTTAATTTTTTTGTCGTTTGATTTTCCCACTTTTTTTTAAGGGTTCCAAGGCTAGAATTTGGTATTTAAAACAAGAGAGTTTGAAAAATTCGCTCAACGGTGTACTAAAAAAGCGTTTAGATCTGTTTCTGCTTTTCTGTTTTCCCTTTTCACACTTTTTTAAAGCATTCTAAATTGAGAATTAGAAACAAAAATATGCATTCATTTTCTTAATTTCTTGGATACACTGACCCTCTACGCTCACCCTGCACCAAAACAATAAACAAGAACAAGCACATTTCAGTGTTCTATTAAGATCTTACTGTAACTGCAGCTTACTCAACCAGTTCCACTTAACAGTGTCCACGTTTACAGTGGTTCCCTGTCTTTCATTTTGTATAACCATTACTCATCTCTTTGTCTTGCCAGAGTCTAAAATTCATATTTAATACTCGCATTTCTCGCTGTGTACCAACAGCCCAGGTAGTTGTTCTACTTAATTCTTCATATACGAATCAATTGATGACAGTATATGTATAATGAACGCCCCATCCGGCCACACTTCATTAATCATCCGTTTCTATCGTATGTTCTGAATTGGACTCATCGACCCTTGGAAAAAAAAAAAAAATTGCACGCCAACAAACAATTCTAATTAGAGCTATTGAAAATATTTTACTCTTCAAACTGGTTTTCAATTGGGATACATCATGGTTTACAGGTAACATGAAAACATGGCCAGAAATGTCAACTATAAAACGTTGTAACACGAATCCACAGAGCTTCCTCCCTCAATGTAAACTTTCGTTTTTGTTTTTTTTTTTTTTTGGGAACCATTTTTGGGAGGGAAAAAAAAAAGAACACAAGTCCCAAAAGAAAGACTCACGATATTTGCGTGCCAAAGCGAAATTGTGTGGAAGTCAATTGGCAGTCACGTTTGGACTAAAGCCAAATATCCACAACATCTCCCAGTTTGGCCAAATTAAATTGTCATTGAAGAGGAGAAGGAGAAGGAGGAGAGCTGATTTACATTGAGTTATCGTTCGATTAACAGAGATAGAAATTAATTTTTGAAAACAATTTTTATGTGCAGCAGCAGCTACAGAAACCGAAACAGCAACTCCAAATGTCTGTGAGGACAAAAATGTACCATCACGAACCCGGAAGAAGGTTTAAGCTCTGCTCGTCTGTGTGTGTATGTCACATGTGCACAACATTTGTTGTGCTGTGTCTCTGCAATTTCTTCATTTTGGCCAAAACCACAACCGCCCACCGACGCGAAAATTTCTGGTGAAGATCACAGACTAAAGTAAGAACCGGTTGAAATTTGTTCGCGCTTGTTGACAATTGTCGTGTAAGGGCCGCCGTTGTGCGCCGTTAAAACAGAATTTCAAATGTGCTGGAAGCATGTTCCCTAACTCAACGGACAGAGATGGGACCAGTGTTGGCAGAATTTAACAGCCAAATGGCTAAGGAAAAATTTCAATAATTTTTCAAGGTGCCTCTTAGCTTCAAAAACAGGAAAATCAAGAAAATCATTTGTCAAATAACAACAAATGCAAAGAAAAGATGAAGAAAAAAAGGATATTTACGAGTTAGTTACAAGTGAATTCTCCTAGGTCTAAGCATATCACATCTTAACTCTTAAGCTAAGGTCCCACTGGCAAATAATTTGCCCAAATTTTGATGAAAATTGGACTAAATAGCCATGTTGGCAGATTTGGCAGAACCTAAAACTAAAACTATGCTTCCATATGCAAATCTGACCCCAAAGTTCCGTAATTTGGCCTACTTAGTCACATTTTCATCAAAATTTGGGCAAATTATTAGCATGAGCAACTCAAATTAAAGACAAGTGTTTGCATCCGGCTCGAAGGACCAACTGAAATACAATTTGCCACAACTCAAAGCTTACCAAATTTTTTGTCGTATGTGTATGTACTTTTGTACTCCATTTACTTCAATGTTTATGCTACAAAAATGGTATACAGAAGTCGTTTTTTGATCCTCCTTCACCAAACTTAAGTCTAAGCATATTTCAAGTTAACTCTTAGATTTCATTGGGAAAATCAACTCAAAGTAACGACTATTGTTTGTATCCGGCCCAAAGGACCAATTGAAATTCAATTCGCCAGTATTCGACAGAAAAAATAGAAGCTTTCTAAGCTTTGTCATATATTTCTGAACTTTTGTTATCGATTTACATCAAAACGGCATAAAAAAGTATAGTTATTTGATTCTGCTTAAGACCACACCTTAGTCTAAGCATATCTCAAGTAATTTCCCCTGATTTAGGGCCGATTTCTCTTCTTCCAGATAGCTGCTATGTATCAGATAATCCAACAAATATTGAAATTTCGATTTCATTACCTACTAATTGCATCATAAGCTATCTGCTACTTCAACCTCCAGATAGCCACTATGTGTTAAATAGGCATTTGACTTTTTGCCATTCACTGTAAATTGACATAATATTTGGGGGTTGGTTTTTAATTTGTGCTAAGCAAAACAATTTGTAAAATGAATTTGAACCGGTCTATTTACCTTCACTCACTGGAAGATTCTGATGAAGACATTGTGCCAATTTATAGAGAGAGAGTATACAACATGGAAGATTCCGGCTTTACCATCCATTCATCTTATCGAGCAGTTACATTAAGTTTGGGGACCGCAATGAAGTCATAAGAGACTTTTATAAAATTGCTAAATTCCCGAAGGTTATGGGAGCTATTGATTGCACCCATGTACGGATTTAATCGCCAGGCGGTGACCATGCCGAGATATACCGTAACAGAAAGGGATATTTCTCGATAAATGTACAAGCAGTATCTAGCGCAAAGTTATTTTTGCAAGATGTGGTTGCAAGGTGCCCTGGTTCATCCCATGATAGCCTGAGCAGTGCGCTGAATTCCGGTCTTGCAGTTTTGCCCATGATTGCTTCTTTTGTTTCGATAACATTCTTGTTCTCCTCAACTAGAGCTACTAGTTCCCATACCTCCTCGTCTGTAAAGTTCTTAGCACGTGGCCTTTTTGTTGTGTTTTCCATAATTTCAGATGACAGCCAAACTTTTCCGCTGTTTGACAGTGCTGCCAGATTTTCACTGGAAGGGCTACCACCTTATTAGAGAATTTGTCATTCATAGTTAAACGTTTGAGATAAGTTTATTTATTGGATTTGTAATCCAATTTAGTTATGTGGGACATTATCTATTGCATAGAGCTACTTGTCAAATAGCTATTTCTCACTTATTTAGAAGATGAAAAATCGGCCCTTAATTGGAATAATCAAATCAAAGCAAAGACAAGTGTTTGTATCCGGCACGAAGGACTTGAATTCAAGTATTCGCCTTAAAAACTGAGGATATAACAAGACGACATTTTCTTTTGATTATATTTTAAAGTTCTGTGAACTAATACATCTTCTTAACTTTAAAATCTCCTTATTCTTCCTTAATTAAAGTGGCTTTGATTGATCATGAATGAGTGATCGCGAATAAGCAACTCACTTCTTCTTTAATTGTGCTTTTTTGTTCACTAACTCATTGTTCAGCCACTCATGACTTTTCAGTGACTCTTTGTTGTTGTTGTTTTTGTCTGTTGAGACTGTTGTTTAGTGTTTAGTTACTTTCTTCTCAGTGACTGTTCACTCCCTGGTTCCCTGTTGGCTAACAAAAGGAAAGACCGAAAAGTGCAACAAAGCATTACACTTGTTTTAAATAAGAATAGTTGATAAACAACTGAACAAGTGAGTAACAGAGCAACTTAACAACTGGAGCATGGCTAATCAACTGAACAATTTGAGTTTAGTAGAGCTGAAATATGAACATGTTCGGTGGAACAACTTTACCCAACACTAGATTAAGGACCGATTTCTTTTCTTCCCGATAGCTGCTATGTGTCAGATAAGCTCACAATTTACTATGCCATTTGTAAGTTTATGTAACATATAGCTCTATGTAGAAGTTGCGAAATCGGCCCTAAATGTTAGCTGTGTCGGTGCTTTTCAGTTCCGAAAGTATCAAATCTGAAATGGCGATTCTCAATAACTTGAAGTATGGGTATAGAACCTTAATTTGAATAGATTCTTTTTGGCATACTGTGGCAGTTGGGATTTGCGGTTCAATTCAATGTTCGGAGCGAAGTTTTAAGGCAGGGATCAGCAATGGAAGCAGAGACTTTGGCAGAATTTATGACTCAGCAGAGCAAAGCTGTTAATCCACAGCCTTGAAAGCTCTCTGTTCCCTGCCTCTGTTTGCTGAAACAACATCAAAGTAAAAAGATAAGCTTTTGAGAGAGAAGCTTTTCTCTGCTCGCATTGCCGACCCCTGCTCAAGAGTCTTAATGACTCAGCAAAGAAACGAACTTTAAAGCAGCGATGGCCCCGCTTGGCCCGAAAACATTTCGCTATTCACACCAACACGAGCCGAACGCATGCCAAGGCTTGTGCCAAGAGAGCAAACTGCATTTCAGTCGCTGGCCTGCAGTCGATAAAGTAGGTCAGAGCACCAATACGCTCTTACTTTTAGAACACACTATTCGTGACAAGCCCTGCCTTAAAACTCTCTGTTCTCTGGCTTTGTTTGTTGCGTTGGCAGCCGCAGAGCAAAACAAAATTGAAGCCAAATATAGAAGCTTTTAAAAACTCTCAATTGCCAGTGGGAACATCTTTGCTTCACTGGGCTACCCCTGTTTTAAAGCCGCAATGGTCACCAGTACCCCCTGGGGGCGCAGATATTTCGCTATTTACACATATCCAAACCGAACGCATGCCGAAGCTGAGGCCAAGAGAGTAAACATGCTTTCAGTCTTAGCCTTCTATGTAATCAGATCGAAGCTGGTTCACGGGGCTTTATTTTCGCACACCAATACACTCACGTTTTGGCCTTGCTCTCGTTGACCAACGCTGATTTAAAGTATTTAAAACTCAGCAAAGAAACGAGCTTTAAAGCTCTCTATTCTCTGACTGTTTTGTTGGGCAGCTTATTGAAAGCTCTCTCAAACATGTTCTCAAGTGCCAGTGGCAACTTCTCTGCTCCCATTGCCGATCCCCGATACAAAGTAGACAATGTTTAAGTTTCAAACGGATCTGCATCCTGCAACAGCTAAATGGTCACCACTGGATGCTACAGCGACAGCGAAACGTTGGGTGTAAATTACATTAGCACAGAAGACGGAGGCAGCAGTTGCTGTTGCTCTCGTCAAAGTTGCAATCAATCATGTGGCTAAGAATGCCGGACGACCAGCAACTTAAATGGAACCTGTTTGGCTCTAGCTATCAGTGTTAAATCTACAAGATCATTTTCTTGCTACTCAAACCCATAATTTGTGATTGTTATAAAGTCGAACAGGGAGGAGGAGGAGGAGGTGGAGGAGGAGGAGAGACGTAATAGACTCGTCGCCACGCGTAATAATGAATTGAAACGTTTCTGATGGCCTTGTTGCCTTGCTGCCCAACCATCGATCACCCGTACCAGCAGCAGCAGCAACAGCAACAGCATCGGCATCATTTCACTTGAATTCTGTGTATTGATATTCCTTGATCTGTTTCCCAGAAACTCTAGTGGGCCATTTCATTCTACAGAGAGAAATGTCTTGTGCAATATCAAATGGAACTAATCTTCAAGCCGCACGAATTGACTGCCAAGACGAGCGGGCGGTCTAGGCCAAAGTCGAAGACAGCGACTGAGACTGAGACTGACAATATACCCTTTGATTAAAGGGCTTATTTCCAGCCGAAACTCGGTCATCGCTCAGAGTGCCTCTCATCCTGCCCATTCCGTCGTGGTCTACGCGCGCGCCTATCGCCAACTGTCATCATTTTCAAATTATTTCTCGTTGAATATCTAATCAAGATTCATGCATGATCGCGGCTAAATTGCTGCCAGGCAGCATAACAATTGCACAGGCAAACCAACAACAACCGCCATTCAGGCTCAGGCTCAGGCTCAGAAGGAGGCTGGCTGGTTTTTCTTTCTTTCTTAGCATTTTGTGGTGCATTGTTTTTCCCTGGGCAAGTTAATAGTGTTGTTATTGTAAAACCAATTTCTGGCTTTTCGGGTTTACCTTTTGGCCAGAACAAACAGAAATATGAATCAGGCACAAAAAAAAAAAAAAACAAAACCCATTTTTTTTTTTGCATGTAATTATTTATGTTGTTGTTGTTATTGCACTCATGTATTCCGTATATAGTTGCACTTGAACTTTAACTCGTCTTTATTTTTTACTTAATTGAAACTAGACACAGCGGTCGAGTCGCTTTGGGTAGGTAAATAATTCAATTACACACACACACACACAATGCGCAAAAGCCGGGAGACTCAAGTCAGAATTTGTTAAGTTATTGACGAGGGCATGTAAATGCAATGAACAGGGTGCATTTACTCAGCTTCCAAATAAGTTTCTTGGTTTAGTCGTTTAATTTCTGATCACATGGCCAGAAATCGCTCAACGTTTTAAGGTATTCTGCAAGAAAAACAGTTTTTGGGGAGACAAAAAGCACTTTCAGTTCGGTTTCTGTTTCAAGGGACAACAGGAAAAAGTGAAACAGTTTTTTCTAAATGTTAAACACCGATCAATTTGCTGAAATCAAGCTCGAGCCCTCGCTTTCTCACTTTTACTGACTCTCTACGCTCTCGCAACACCACAACAATAAAAAAAAAACACTGGCGCATTCCACTTCATGCATTTTGGTCTTCGTTAAGCACATATTTGCCAACCCCTTGCTGAAATCAAGCTCGGGGCCTCCCTTACTGGCTCTCTCCGCTCACGCAACACCACAAAAACTAAAATATAACACGTACGCCTTCCACTTCATGCACTTTCATCTTTGTTAAACACATGTTCGTTGATCACTTCGCTGAAATCAAGCTCGAGCACTCGCTTACCCTCTTTTACTGACTCTCTACGCTCTCGCAACACCACAACAATAAAAAAAAAAACACTTACGGCTTCCACTTCATGAATTTTGGTCTTCGTTAAGCACATATTTGCCAACCCGTTGCTGAAATCAAGCTAACGCCCTCCCTTACTGGCTCTCTCCGCTCACCCAACACCACAACATTAAAAAAAAACACTTACGCCTTTCACTGCATGCATTTTCATCTTTGTTAAACACATAATGGTTGATCACTTCGATGAAATCAAGCTCGCGCACTCGCTTACTCGCTTTTACTGACTCTCTCCGCTCACGCAACATCACAACCATAACAAAAAAGCATGTACGATTTCCATTTCATGCATTTTGGTCCCCGTTAAGTACATATTCTTAGACCTCTTCGCTGATATAAAGCTCGCGCACTCGCTTACTCTCTTTTACTGACTCTCTACGCTCACGCAACACCACAACAATAAAAAAAAAACACTTACGCCTTCCACTTCATGCATTTTGGTCTCCGTTAGGCACATATTTGCAAACCACTTGCTGAAATCAAGCTAGCGCCCTCCCTTAATGGCTCTCTCCGCTCACGCAACACCACAAAGACAAAAATAGAACATACGCCTTCCACTTCATGCATTTTCATCGTTGTTAAACACCTGTTGGTTGATCACTTCGCTGAAATCAAGCTCGCGCACTCGCTTACTCTCTTTTACTGGCACTCTACGCTCACGCAACACCACAACCATAGCAAAAAAGCATGTACGATTTCCATTTCATGCATTTTGGTCCCCGTTAAGTACATATTCGCCGACCACTTCGCTGAAATAAAGCTCGCGCACTCCCTTACTCTCTTTTACTGAATCTCTACGCTCACGCAACACCACAACAATAACAAAAAAGCATGTACGATTTCCATTTCATGCATTATGATCTGCGATAAGCACATATTCTTTGACCTCTTCGCTGAAATAAAGCTCACACACTCGCTTACTCTGTTTTACTGACTCCCTCCGCTCACGCAACACCACAACAATAAAAAAAAACACTTACGCCTTCCACTTCATGCATTTTTATCGTTGTTAAACACATGTTGGTTGATCACTTCGATGAAATCAAGCTCGCGCACTCGCTTACTCTCTTTTACTGACTCTCTACGCTCACGCAACATCACAACCATAACAAAAAAGCATGTACGATTTCCACCTCATGCATTTTGATCTTCTTAAAGCACACCTTCGCCGACTACTTCGCTGAAATCAAGCTTACCCCCTTGGTTACTCTCTTTTAACTCTCGCTACTTTCACTTCAAGCACACAATTTCTGTGTGTTCTTCCCTCTTAAGATTTAACCCACATGCCTTGCGCGTTCATTTCTATTAAGAAAAATGATAATTTAATTAAATTATATTATTGAACATGTTTGCTTTTGTTCATCGGTTGGTTAATTTACTGTCCCATTCGGTTGGTGTCGTCGCGTCACTTAATTGTCATTAACTTTTGTGTGACATTTGTGACATTTCCGAACGCCTGTTGGGTGTGGATCGGGCCTCAATTGACCCAAAATGGCCTTCTAATTGTTTTTATTAGATTTACAACAGCCACGAGCGACGAATGAGTGACCCATCTCACCCCCTTTTACCCAACGCCTCTGTTTGATCAACCAACAGAACCAATTTCCAGCAGTCAGCCTTAGGCTCTCTGGTCAGTTTTTGACATTTTTATTCGCGCGCGCATGTCTTGCACTTTACGAGTCTTTTGTAGCTGAAGCTGGAGCTGGAGCTGGAGCGGGTCATATTTTCTTTTTTTACCAGAAAATTATTATCAAACATGCAAATCTTGCTCATGGCCAGTTGCGGGCATCGTAAATTGATTTTGTGATTCACCTTCACCTTCTCCCTTCTGCTTTGTCCTTTCCAGCTTCGTGCTACTTGTCTTTAAGGCAGCCAATTGAAACCAACTGAAAGCTAACCCCCAAGAATGGTGCTGGTGCTGAATGGCGTGCTGCAGGATGACTGCCCCATGGACACCAACAGTTTGTTTCTGCAGCATCCCGTCTATAGAGATTATGCCCAGCAATTGCACTCCATACAGGCCAAGGCGGTGGGTCCGGTGGGATTGCTCTACGTGGGTCAACGTGAATTGGCTGCAGCGGCACCCCATGACAAGAATATCAACATAATTGGCGCCGACGATGCCACCACCTGTATTATAGTTGTCGTTAGGCACTCGGGTAAGTTGTCCTTGTGTGGGTGGGGGGTTACATAAATTGGCTTCAGTTGGCTCATTAGGATAAAACCAAATTGCAGGCTCCGGTGCCGTGGCTTTGGCTCATTTCGATGGCAGTGGAGTGGATGAGGCTGTATGCACAATGGTCTCGCGGGTTCAAGAGCTGGCCTTGGGTTATCCAGAAGGACGCATCGAGTTGCAGTTGATTGGTGGCTATCGGGATTCGCAGGGCTATGGCGAGGATGTATTTTTTGGCATTATGCGTAAGTATGCGACACGAAAACAGATCTGAGGTTAATCTATTGAAAAGGGCCTACAGATATGGGAAAATAGCAGGGAATCAAACCGATTCGTGTTTCGGTACCGGTTCTGGTTCTGGTACGTACCGAAACTTATGTTTCGGTAAAAGGTTTTGTTTTGGTACTAACACTATTTCGGTATTCGGTTCTGTATTGGTACCTGGATTTGTATTTCGGTATAAACCGGTAAAATATAAAGAAAGATCGGTCATTGGATTTCCGATGGGATTTCTTAGCGCAGACATAATAATTACACCCTAGAAAATAAACATTCTACGCTTACTGTCCCCTCTCAAAGTCATTCATTCAATTGTGGAAACTCTGTCAAGTTTTCTGACCACCATTTAAAACGACGATAAGACGATACTTTATTTTGTAAACGTTTTAAGCTCTGGAAAATTGATAATGATTCATTCCATTCAACTTTTTTGTGAAAATTTGTTAAATGCTGGTCGAAGAAATTTGACAATCCCTGTACACTTCTCTTGTCCGTCCGATTCTTGATTACGGATCATCTCCGCAATATTCGACCCATCAAAATAGAATACAAGCTGTGCAAAAGCAATTCTCATTGTTCGCTTTTCGTGAGTTAAACTGGAATCCTGATGTCCGATTACCATCGTACTCCAATCCTGATGTCCGATTAGCTAAGTCCTCTGTGCTGAATACAATAAACTACCGACTCTGAAACTTCTCTTCCTGCTTTAAAAACTATTATTTTAACTTATTTAGCCCATAGTTAAGATTACTTTATGTTTTTCCTTCTCGTTTTCGTGTCACACGTTAGCTGGCTGCGCCTGTCGTTTGGTTGGACGGGAGGTGGGCTGCTATTTTGCCTGGGGATTGCCTGGTCTTGCGTTTTTATTATTTCACAATACAAAAGTTTTGCTAAGTTAGAGTCTAAGTAAATGCAAATTGCGTAAAGGTCCGCAAAAACTAAGAGGCAACTATGCAGTCTAGTTATTGCACTCAGAACCGAAATAGTACCGGTACAATGTTTAGGTTCTTTTGGGTTTTTTCGGTTCCAAGAATATCGATTCTCGAAAACCGGTATACAAAAAATTAACAATATCGGTTCCTGTTCAGGTTCCGGTTCTGAGTTTTAATCGGTTTTTTTCGGTATACGGTTCCGGTTTGATTCCTTGGAAAATAGAGAAAAGTGCTGTAAAAATTGTGATTCGATAAAAAAATGTTCTTCCAAAATACCTTTTACGGGTTTTAAGATCCAGCAGGTTATCAGTCTTTTTGGTTTTTGGTTGACACACCCTTCTAGGTGCCAAAAAATGTACTTTACGTTTTGATTTTAAGAAATGTGTTTTGTTTTTATACGGATTTGTATAATATAGGTTTTGTATAGAGTTGTTCAATATTTGTCGTAGTTATAGACAGATTTAGTTCAGATAGTCGTTAATTAGTCTTCAGAAGGGAATTGTGGAATGGAACAAACTCTTAAAGCTACTTTAGGTATCAACTTTAAGAAAAGTCGGTTGGAAGAAGTATAACACAGGTTCCAATTGTTCCATAAAGCCCATTTTCATTAACCTGGGTCGATGTTTGTCAGAGTTATACACAGATTTAGGTCATATAGTGGTATATTATTCTTTAGTAAGGAATTGTGGAATAAAACACCCTCTTAATAGGCTATTCACACTGAGGCACAGCTAACATCATTATCAAAGATATTCCATAAGCATTTGCCGTGCCAAAATTGTATCATCATTCCAACATCTTCTGGGGATGTTCCTATTTTATTTCGTTCCAATCAGTATTTTTACGATAGTTTTTGTCCACCGCTAAAAATTTCTCATTCACTGCGAAACATAAACAATGTCAACAAACGGGAATGGCAAAATATGCTTAATTAATTCAAAAATATCAAAAATTCCGAACCAACAATTACGAGAAACAGACGTAGGATTATCATAGTAAGTATTATTAACTGAATTATATGAATAGACATTTAATGATGTACATGTTGTTTTGACCTTATTGCATATGTTGAGGAATTCGTATCGAATGATATTATAGAGTTCGTCCCAGAGGTGTCGGATTGTGGCACCATTTCTGAAATTCATGACCACCAAGCGGAAGCATCAAAGGGATCTTCGTAGTATGCTTCGTAAGATGGCAGCGAGTCAAGCTACCTTCCAGTCCGAATCATTTGTGCCTTGCAAATACGCTTTTATTCTTCATTCGAAATAAACCTAAATATATCAGATCTTATCTCTTCAGCACCAGAAGTCTGCAGTCAGCAGAAGTATTAGATTGGTTTGGCTTCTTAAGGGGGTTCACTTAAGGCAAGTTTCCATATTGTGCAATATATAGCAGTGGAATGACATTGCGTCAATTTGTGCCTCTTTATCTCCTCACTTCAAGCCTGCTTACAAGCATTAAGAAGGTTGATTGCGCCATCCTAATGTTCTTTTTAAACATGTTAAGCCGTTTCTTAAATATAAAATGATAACTTGTAAGCAAATTGCACCACTTACAAACATCCAAGCGCTTTTTGGTATGTGCAGATTCCTCCTTTTCATCTTCAATCTCTGCAACAATCGCGCATTATAGACTAAATCTGCTATAAGTTGCCGAATTAAAAGTTGCTGTTTTGTAACAACAGGTACAACAACCACCAATTGTTCTTTAAAATTGAGTTAATGAATTTTTCTTTAGCAGTTTGCTAAATAACTTGGGCGACTAAAGATGTTAGATGTCAGATGTTGTCAGTGTGAATCGCAATTTCACATCTTCAAAAAATTCCTTGCGTTCCGCTGACATGTGCTCAGTGTGATTAGCCTATAAAGATATGTACGTTAGGTCACAACATAAAGTTAGGTTTGTAGAAGCATAATACAGGTTCCAAGCCTTCCATAAAGCTAATTTTTTTAATCTGGTTGGATATTTGTCGGATTTATAGACAGATATTGGTCATATAGTCGATAATTAGACTTCAGAAAGTGATTGTGGAATGGAGCAACCTCTAAAAGGTACCTTAGGTATCAACTGTAAGAAAAGTCGGCTTGTAGAAGTATTACACAGGTTCCCAGTTTTCCATAAAGCTCAGTTTCATTAACCTGCGTCGATATTTGTCTGAGTTATAGACAGATTTAGGTCATATAGTGGAATATTATACTTTAGTAAGGAATTGTGGAATAAAACACTCTCTTAAAGGTACATTAGGTCCCAACTTAAAGAAAAGTAGGTTTCTAGAAGTATAATACAGGTTCCAAGCCTTCCATAAAGCCAATTTTTTTTAATCTGGGTAGATATTTGTCGGATTTATAGACAGATATTGGTCATATAGTCGAAAATTAGTCTTCAGAATGTGATTGTGGAATGGAGCACTCTCTAAAAGGTACCTTAGGTATCAACTGTAAGAAAATTCGGCTTGTAGAAGTATTACACAGGTTCCCAGTTTTCCATTAAGCTCATTTTCATTAACCTGGGTCGATATTTGTCTGAGTTATAGACAGATTTAGGTCATATAGTGGTATTTTATTCTTTAGTAAGAAGTTGTGGAAGAAAACACCCTCTTAAAGGAACGTTAGGTCCCAACTTTAAAAAAAGTTGGTTTGTTGAAGTATAATACAGGTTTCAAGTCTTTCATAAAGCCAGTTTTTTTTAATCTGGGTGGATATTTGTCGGAGTTATAGACAGATTTTGATCATATAGTCGATAATTAGTCTTCAGAAAGTGATTGTGGAATGGAGCAACCTCTAAAAGGTACCTTAGGTATCAATTGTAAGAAAAGTCGGCTTGTAGAAGTATTACACAGGTTCCCAGTTTTCTATAAAGCTCATTTTCATTAAACTGGATCGATATTTGTCTGAGTTATAGACAGATTTAGGTCATATAGTGGAATATTATTCTTTAGTAAGGAGGTATGGAATAAAAAACGCTCCTAAAGGTACGTTAGGTCCCAACTTTAAGAAAATTTGTTTTTTGTAGAAGTATAATACAGGTTTCAAGTCTTTCATAAAGCCAATTTTTATTAATCTGGGTGGATATTTGTCGGAGTTATAGACAGATTTTGATCATATAGTCTTGAATTAGTCTTCAGAAAAGGATTGTGGGATGGAACACCCTGTTTAAGGTACTTTAGGTACACAGTTTAAGAAAAGTCCCTTAGAAGAAGTATAATACAGGTTCCAAGGATTCCATAAAACCCTTTTTCATTAACTTAGGCCGATATTATTTGGAGTTACGACCAAATTGAAGTCAAGTAGTCGTAAATTGGTCTTTGGAAAGGTGTTGTAGAAAAATACACCATCTTAAAAGTACAGTGGGTAGCAAATTTAAGAAATGTGGCCTTATAGAAGTATTATACAGACTAAAAGGACCATATTCATTAACCTAGATCGATATTTGTAGAAGTTGTAGATAGATTTTAGTCATCTACTCTATATATAAAACAGTGTGCCCTGACTGACTGACTGATTCACTGATTCACTGATTGGCAATCAACGCAGAGCGCAAACGTTAAGAGATAGAAGGCTGAAATTTGGACAGGAGTTTCCATTAGTGTTGAAAGCGCGTACTAGGACGGGGTTTTGGAAAATTCCAACCGGAAAAGTCGGAAAACGTCGGAAAAGTTTGTATGGGAAAAATTTTGTTTTTCATCCGATTGACTTGAAATTTGGTTTGTAAGCATAGTACGCGAAATAATTCGACACGTGTTTTCCCGATTTTGGAAAATCCGGCCAGGAGGAAAATGGCCGGAAAATTCTGCATGCAAAAAACTATTTTTCATCCGATTGAGTTGAAACTCGATTTGTAAGGATAGAATACGAAATAGTTTGAAATGTGATTTTCCAATGTCGGAAAATCCGCCCCCCAGGCGTGAAAATTCCCGGAAAATTCAATAGGCAAAAAACTATTTTTCATCCGATTCGCTTGAAACTCGGTTTGTAAGGATAGATTACGATAACGATAACGATAACGATAACGATAACGATAACGATAACGATAACGATAACGATAACGATAACGATAACGATAACGATAACGATAACGATAACGACAACGACAACGACGACAACGACGACAACGACGACAACGACGACAACGACGACAACGACGACAACGACGACAACGACGACAACGACGACAACGACGACAACGACGACAACGACGACAACGACGACAACGACGACAACGACGACAACGACGACAACGACGACAACGACGACAACGACGACAACGACGACAACGACGACAACGACGACAACGACGACAACGACGACAACGACGACAACGACGACAACGACGACAACGACGACAACGACGACAACGACGACAACGACGACAACGACGACAACGACGACAACGACGACAACGACGACAACGACGACAACGACGACAACGACGACAACGACGACAACGACGACAACGACGACAACGACGACAACGACGACAACGACGACAACGACGACAACGACGACAACGACGACAACGACGACAACGACGACAACGACGACAACGACGACAACGACGACAACGATGACAACGACGACAACGATGACAACGATGACAACGACGACAACGACGACAACGACAACAACGACGACAACGATGACAACGACGACAACGACGACAACGATGACAACGACGACAACGACGACAACGACGACAACGACAACGACAACAACGATAACGATAAAGCTCAAGATAGCGATAGCGGTAACGGTAATTATTTACTGTACTAGTGGCGACGCAGCGAAGCGCGACGGGTTATTTGCTAGTTTAGTTATAAATTAGTCAATTGAAAGAGATTGTGGGATGTTACACCATCTGAAAGGTACTTTAGGTAACCACTTTAAGAAAAGTCGTTTTGTAGAGATATAATCCAGGTTCCAAGGCTTCCATTAAGCCCATGTTCATTGACCTAGTTCGATACTTTTCGGTATTATAATCAACGAGTTAAGCCGGCTCGAGGTCTAGTATCTGGATCACTTACATTCTCCCTTCTCCCCCCCATAGAATCATTCCACAAGCATCACCTCGAAATTGATTTGACTCAGGCCTGCGTGGGTGAGCTGAATACCATGTTGCGTGGTGAAATCAATTGCCCCATTATCTATGGCGTGGGCGTCAACATCAAGACTGGTGAAATCTTTCCGGCTACATTTCCGGACCGAGGACCCGATCGGGAATTGCGCGATGCACGCATTTTTATGGGCGCCCAATCGGTAAGTAATTAGCTTTGACTTTTACCTTTCAAAATCATCAAATCCTCAATCCATCATTTTTACCTAGGTTTTGGATGTATACGATTCCACGCTGGGCATGCTGCGCATTGGTCCCTTCAACTATGATCCCTTGCGTGGAGCCGACTTGTGGCTGTCACAGACAGATGAGTTTCTGCTACAGCATTTGTCCTCCAGTCCCGATGTAGAGCCACCGCACTTTGCGCCTCAGGTGAGTGTTGACCATTCCCCCCGCCCCCTGTGGATTTCGCAGCAATCTAATTGCCATTCTCTTCTTTTGCAGACGCGTGCCACCATCCGATTCATACAGGAGAACCAGTTTCCCGCTGTCACCGTCTTCAGGGACAATCGGCCACGGTATTTTAGGCGCGACGAGACAACGGGCTGCTGGGTTTTGGTTAGATATTAAAGCTTAATTTAGTACATTTTATTAGTTGTTACACGCTCTCAAATTAGTTGAAATGTCCTGGCGTTTTAAGTGTTGTGGTGCATGTGTTAATTGTCCTTCCCCTTGTCTTGCTTTAATTCGTTTCACCCTTTTTTATATATCATTATTTATAACTCTAATTAGCAATTGCATTGGCAATTTCGTATCTCAAATAAACGTCTCTCTCTTCAATTAGATACAAGATTGAGTTTTGGATAGAGAACAACCCAGTTTTGGAATGCGCCTTATAAAAACGGATCTGAGAAATTAAAAAAACAAAAAAAAAAACACATTTCTAGGCATATGTGACTCTTAATTAAACAAATCTTAGCAAAATATATATATATATAGATATATATGTATATGTATGTATATCCAAAAAAACCGACACTTGTGTAAACCCAATTTCAAAATGCAATCATTTTAGTTGTAAAACTGTAACTAAGTGTAAAACTGTAATCGAAACTGTAAGAAATTCAAATGGCTTGGCTATTCGTAAACAAAATACTAAATATAATACAAATTAAATGGAAAAGACGTGAGTTTTTCAATGGGAGTTTTCTACGGGCAGCCACACAATGTGTAAAAGTAAAATTGGCTCAAACAGCACCTCCAGGAGGGCCAGGGCCAAGCTTCTCTCAATCTCAGCCACACAATGTGTAGTTGGGGACCAAAGACAACATTCACCTAGGTATGTAGCGCTTCTAATTGAATGCTTTGATCTGAAAAAGTACTTTCCGGGCGGATTTAAGTATGTAAGCATTAAGTTCAGTCTTCAATCTATCAGACAAGATTACATTCACATACCTAGGTTAACATTTGGCAAAACTCAAGCGATTATTGTCATTTTTTCATTATGTTCGTTTGTTTTTTCGAAGGGGATTAGTGAAAAGTCTGTAGAAGAAACTATTTAGTTGTAATAAATATCGCTTGGTAGTCGGCAGTTTGCTTTTCCTTCAATTAATTTAATCAACTTTTCTCCACATTCAACAATTCAAGTTTCCCGCCATAGTCCAAACTGTTATGTTAACATTTTTGGTATTTTTCCTTAGCAGGGTCACACTGTCGCGCTAGTACATTTTCATTTTGGCTACCTGCTGCCTGACAACTCTAGTCGTGTCGTCGTTGTCTTGTGAACTTGTTGGGTGGACAGTGATATATTTCGATTTAACTCTATTTCGCGTTGATTAATTGCTTTTTTCTAATCATATAATACTACAAAATACACACACTTTGAGCATAGTACGCGCTTGCCGAGCAGGCCTTACTGGAACCGAGCACTAAAAAGAAAATTTAAGACTGACAAAAAAATAGCTGCACAGCAGAGACGCCAGAGACACGACGTGTTGCTGCCTGTGTTAGCGATTTCTAATCATTAAATCGAATAACTTTCTTCCACCAAAGAAACGCAGCCCAAGCAGAGCCCGCAAAAAAGTGTGCCAAATAAAGGAAAGCCCTAGAACGCCGTCCAAGTTAAAAGGAAGATTGAAGAGAAGAGTGGGGGGACATAGGCACCAGCTGCCTGGCTGGCGGGGAAGGGGGGCTTAAAAGGGCAAAGCGTTTTTTCACAGTTTTGCTTTTGGACAACGACGACAATAAGACGTAAGTAATTAGGGGGAAATTTGTTAATTGCCTAAGCTAAGTCTGACACACACATACGTACATACATATGCAGATGTGCAGAAATTGGTCAGTTATGTTGTAGGGTTGTCAACTTGTGATTAGATCAGTAGATTTAACGGTAATCTGCTTATGTATCACATATGCATGTGTGTGTATGTATGTACAGCTGTCATTCCCTGCAGTCGGAATTTTTCATGTGTGACTCGCATATTTTAAACACACTTTTGCACATTCTTTCCAGCGAAACATTATGAACGGACAGTCACCGATTGTGGCTGGAACTGGAGCTGGCTCCTCCAGCCTTGATATATACATTACTCATCTGGATTTTGTGGGGCCTTATCTCAAGGTCTATGGCCAAGCCAATCGGGATGCTGCATTTCTGATAAGCACACGTATAGAGCAATTGGTGCCCACATGTTTTGCCATAGACCCCTCCTGGTCCATGGAACGCCAACAGGCCCTACTCACCCCGGGCACTTTTTGTGTGTATAAAGACAAAAAAGGACCTGCTCCCGGCGATGTGGAGTATAAGAGAAGCCGTGTAATCACTGCAGAGCAAACCAATCCTACTAATATGAGCGTGGAGATTGAGATGCTGGATTATGGCTACAAGAGATATGTGAACAGTCATAATGTGAGCAAGTATAATCTTAAATCAAAAGACTCTAGAATACACAAAGATTCACATGCAGTCTTACATATGTGTGCTTTTGTGAATTCTAGTGTCTTTGCCTAACTCTTTTACATCCTTTACTCATCCTCTCTCTTTCTTTCAACTTGCAGTTATTGTTCTCCAAGCAGCCAAAGCTCATGCAGAACACTCCACTCCTTTGCTCACAATACATTCTCATTGGCATTGTTAACGAATGGGAGAAATCCAAGGACATGAATGTTGTTAGCGAATTGATACTCAATCAAATGGTCCACATTACCATTGATCCCATACAGATCTGTGGTCAAAAATTTGCCACCATACGCTGGAAAGACTTTGATTTGGTCGAGTTTCTGCTACAACAAAAACAGATTGGTTGTCCCATGAGCAGGCAATTAACATTTGATCATTGTACAAATTTGTGGAAGGATGTGGGTGCACCAGTATCACCACAAATGGAATACAACAATAATAGTATTCAATGTACAAACAGTTCGCCAAAGACGCCAACAGATTTGGCCAGGGAACAGTTGGCGGCCAGACGTTCGCTAGCGGCACGCTTGGAACAGCAGCGTGCAGTGCCTACAACGCCACCCAGACAACTGAATGTGAATGCAACCGATTATGCACCCAAAAAGCAGCCAGCTCCGCCCCTGACCAATGTGGTAAGATTAACTCTTTGGGCACTTTAAACACTATGAACAAAGGCTCTAGAACTCACCGAACAAACTTTGCACACAGACAGCATATACATACAGTATCTCAAGAAAGTATTTTGACACAGGAAAAAATTCACATTTTTCACTTATTTTGCAAAAATATCGCAATTTCCCCAGAAATTTTGGTATTTACATTTTTCATTTCAAATTTAAATTGTTTAACTTAATTTATCAAGTGAAAAGTATATCTTCTGTTGCTAGATCAAATGGTAAATCTATGCAATTTAGAACCGGCTGCTTTACCTGATTTTTGTTTGTGTTTGTGTGTAGCAGATCTGCAAGAGTGCCTGCTTTTTTTGACGGCATCAATACTCACTTTAAAAGTGTATGTCGTGTGACAGACACACCCAATATTTGAAGTCAAGTCAAATACACACTAGCAGCCATGCTCTCATTTTCGCTTTCGCAAAAATTTTACGATTTTGAGTAAAGTCGAAAGAGTCTTGCGAAAGCGAAAATGGCAGCATGGCTGTAGTTCTGTTATTGGTATTTTTGCGAATGAGTGTCTTGTGTAATCGTTTGTTAAAGTGGTTGTTTCTGATTTGAGCGGCAATGCTTTTTGATTTCGGGTTCGATTGTCATTTGTACACGAACAGCACAGACACAAGTAAAAAATGGGCTTGCATTAGAGTTTCCCAGCCATAGCCCCTGTTGGCCGAATGCATTCGTTAACTCACGCGAAGTCATTTCTCACTAAATGTCTGAAAGTTAGTCGCAATCAGCGTAACAAGACATGCCCTTCCGAATCAGGATACTGCTAACCCTGGTTTGCATATCTTTTATTGCTCTCGCTCTCTTCTCTCTTCTTGGAAAAAGCAACTGTAAACTCCGTTATGTTTCAATTCATGTTATGTACGTAATTCAATATACTAAAGATGGAAATGAATACGTGTGGGTAAAGTACTTGTTTTACGATGCAATGTACTATTGATAGAGAAGTATATAGGTTTGTAATGCACTTGTTCTATGTTGCTGTGTCCAGGCACCCATATTAGGTGTATACTAAAATGTCGTGCGATCTCGTTTAGAAATAGGCGACATTCAGTAAGAGTTTTAGCATTGTTGGTATGTGAGTCAAGTGCTTTAAGGGCGGCTTGACTGTCTGAATATATAAATACGTCTCCTTCTTTGACCGTAAGCGTGTTAAGGTAGGTGGCAGCTTCCTGGATGGCTACCATTTCCGTTTGGTACACACTGCAGTGGTCAGGAAGGCGGAACGACAAGTTCAACTTTAAGTTGGGAGAGAATACTCCCCCTCCTAACTTTTCGTCGAGCTTAGAACCATCAGTATATATGTTAATGGCATTGGCTCTGCTGTGGGGAAGGTTTTCCCACTCATGTCAGCTCGGTATATAGACGTTGTATTGTTTGTCGAACGTCGTTAGTGGTATACAGTAGTCTGTATTTAGTGGTATACCCTCTTGGTCTTCGAGAATGGTGGAGTGTCCCGAATTGCCCCTGTACCAGGCTTCAGATTCCCTTAGTCTTAAGGCTGTTGTGATAGCCAGTTGCCTTGTTACAAGGTCTAGTGGTAGAAGGTGAAGAATTGTATTTAGCGCTTCCGTTGGTGTCGTTCGGAGAGCACCACTAATACATATCTCCGCACTTCTCTGTACTTTGTGGAGGTTGTTTAGGACATATTGTTTCCCGAGTGCTTTCCACCATACTAGTGCTCCGTAGAGTAGTAGGGGACGTACAACGGCCGTGTATAGCCAGTATACTATGGAGGGGGAAAACCCCATTTACGGCCTATAGTCTTTTTGCATGAGTAAAAAGCAATGGTAGCCTTTTTCTATACGTTCGTTTATGTTTTATTTCCAGAGTAGTTTCTTGTCCAGAATGACACCCAAGTATTTATCTAGCTATTTTGCTACCAGTTAAATTCTACTAGCATTCCAACTAGGTGTAGGACAGTTTTTTTTGTTGTTACTAGTTGACAACTTCTCTGCAGGGGAGGCCGAAGCGCTGTCAACAACAAAACTTTCGCTCGAAAAGAAAGAGAGGAGAGAATGCATATGAATTTGTTGTTGGTCTATGTAGTCTTATGGCACGCGTAGCCCGTATACGCGCCGGCTGTTGCTTTGCGTAAAACAAAAACTAATGCGCGCCTTGCGAATAGGCTTGGGCGCACCCCTGCCATAGGAACGATCTGTAGAAAAGGTAGTTCTAGTGAGAGAACATTTTTTTAACAATTTTGGGGTCATATCGGAGTTATATATCGTATAGCTGCCATATAACAAACTGGCAATTAAATGGTTTAGCTACTAGGTTTGATAAGTAACTAGCTTTATTGATTAATAATAATACTCGCTAAAATGAATGAATGAATGAGAGTCGATTGAGTTGACGATGATGCGACGCGACGCCGCGCGTGGCGGACGCTTGCCAGAAAACTGCGCGCCAGGGATGGCGCGTGTTGTCGTTCTGCTATCGCGTCACGATACGAAACCATTTACACTTATTTTTGCACCGGTTCATGTTCAGGTTCGGGAGGAAAAAATTTGTCTGCGGTTCAGGTTCGGTTCGAACTTCCTAAAAATCCCGGTATATCCGACTCCATAGCGGTTCGAATCCATATCTCTAAAACACGTTCTCGACATACTGTATGTATGTAATCGTAGGTGTTCTCCACATCGCAAATTTCCCCTCATATTTG
>JBAMBO010003277.1:0-59404 GCA_037044535.1 Lordiphosa magnipectinata | reverse complement strand
CTGTAACATATTGGTACACATTTTAATCGAATTGATCAAAGTGTTAATTTTTCACAAATGTACATACCTTATTTTTGTAATATAGCGGCCACTTTTTGCCAAGCCTTGTTTACAAAATTTAAGGCCAAATGCTTGGGGTGGGAAAGATCCGAAATAACATCCCGCTCTTTCACCGCCAAAATTAAAGAAATTTTTTCATCATGTGAAAACATTTCCAAGCGACTCTTTTGCTTTTGCTTTTCTGCCACGTTCTTTTTTATTATTATTTTTTAGTTCACTTTAGCTTAATGCACTCCACCTGATCGATGCGCAGAGTGACTTAACAAGGTGCATTCTCAATGCTGCGTCAGCTGCTCAAAGCACAATAAGGCCCCCACAGCCACTTTACATACTCTCCACAAATGTGCTGTTAAGCGTAACATTGACTGTTAAGGGTGACATTCAAATTCTGATCTCCGTACTTGGAAAAAGTTCAAGTGACGAAAATGTAACTTCTGCTTCTTCTTCCCTCAATTTTTGTATGAAACTTCTCGTTGCTTCCGATGTCCGTATGGGGCTTTAAGAATGATCGAGATGAGCAGTGACAGAGAGATGAGAACGCATAAAGTTGACAGACGAGAGACCGAGACGAACGAGAGCAGACGTTGTATATAAATGTACAGAAAAACCGTATCGACATTGTAAATAGTAAACTGTTTGTATTCAGAAACACCCGTTCATCAAGAAAAAGCGGGATTCAACAAATTTGGTTGAATTCCCTTGCCCTATAACCCATATATTTCTGAGTGTAATAATTATTTTATATTTTTTTTTTTGGGGTTAACCTCCGTAACCTCACAGAGGACAAAAACGAAGAGAAGTTTTTCAATCAGATGATTTTTCTAGTAAAAAATGATGCAATTTATAAAAACTTTTATGTTTTATGTTATTAAATGACTGGGATGACACATTCAATTTTTACGAACAATTATTGTCACAATTTTTTGATAATGGGGAAACGTCGTTGGTTGGAGCGAGACAAAGTATTATTGAATTCGCCTCACAACATTGTTGATGAGTGACAGAGGCATTGCTGCTGCCGGCAGCGGAGTAGGCAGAATTGATTCTACTAGATTCAATATTTGTAACAACTCGGTTGACATTTAATGGATTTGGTAAATCAAGGAGATTTCCATATTGTTATTAAATATTATAATTATTTCATGGCTCAAAATGAAATCGCGAAAGATGAAAAAAATAAGTTTTCTTCAAAGAGAAGCAGACGGTATACTTGAATTAAATATACAAGGCATATAGCATTTTGGTGACAGAAAAATTATCCGGAAGAATTCAGCCACAAAAATCTTAAAGAATGAGTTCGGATCACGCCTACGCTACCTATCCACAGGTATGGATATGGATGACTGTCTCACTCATATTAGGTGAATCTCAATATTGTTTTCAGTTGCATGTTAGGGTCCAGCAGTCAAAGATCTCTAGCATTATATAATGCCCAAACTGGGAGAGCATAGCAAGCGATTTTTTCGCAAGTTGTATTGGCGCAGTTGATGGTACAACAAGAATCCACATATTCAGAATTGATGTTTTCTGCAGCGGATATCCAGAAAAGATATATTTGTTGATTATTCTTATAACCAACTGACGACGAGTCCTAGACAAAGCAACCCTTTCTGACAGTGTCAAAAAGGCTTCTGTTACGTACATTGAGTGTGACACTGGCATTTCAAAATACCAAAAAAATTACCCAAAATACTAGATTTGTAACATTTTTTCGCGTTTTGGGGATTTTCTTTGATAACTTTTTAAAGTATGCGGCGAATTCGTCGGTTTCACTCAACAATAAGTTGTGTCTAGAAATTGAAAGTGTCATCCCAGCCTAAATGACCCGAAACCTTTTCTATTTTCCATTTTCACTTTTGTTTGAAAGAAATCCAACTTGATTCGGTTCGTTTTGAACCCAGTTCTTTTACTTCCAATTTCAAAATAGAAAACATTGTCATAAAATTCCATAAAGTTTTCTCTAGAATGATTCTTATCATTCTTAAAACTTCTTCATCTTCTTCTACCCCATTCCCAACCAATCTATTGGCCATTATTTCTTGCCACCTTTTGCCTGATATTACAAACCTGCAGTCAATTTCAAATACATTTACAATTTGTCAAATTTGGTAGCCCAAGATAAATTAATTTCGGCATCGATTTGATAGCTTGTCTCTTTGCCATTTTGCATGGCGGACCGGAGTGAGTGTGTTAGCCACAAGCCAACATGGCTTTGGTCATTGTAAATGTGCTTTAATGACCACTGGTCAGCAAATCTCATTTTTTGTCGTCGTCGTCGTCGTCGAACACGGGGGACCGCATGCTGGCGCACACACACACACACACACACACTTACACACCAGCTCCAAGAGATTTGCTGGCAGAAATAATGACCAGTGTCCACATGGTGCAAAATTAGACATATTTTCTTCTTACGTTTTTCACCTTTTGCATTTTCAACACCAAAAAGTTTACATTTGGATTTTCCGCAACTTTTGAGAAATGACATTACAAATTGTGGGACATTTGTCTAATTAAATCCCCTTGCTCCAATAACAAGAGCTTAGATTACAATCTCACAGCGGTGCGTAATGGGATTTGGCAGAGTGTGCAACAAAAAGTGTGCAATTTGTGGGGAAAATGAAAAGGAATGAGTTAAGAAATTAATGGTAAGAGCTGGAACAAAGGGGTATAGTTCTGGATATATGGGAATAAAAACTTCTGATTAAGATGGTGCTAAAAAATGGCCAACTTTTTAATGAAAATCGCAACTGGTCACCCTTAAAGTACCCAAAAATGGACTAAAACTGTAACTTTTTCACATTTTTTGTATCTTTCCGCACACCAAACAACCCTGGAAAGCCCAGACAAGATGTCAGTCGTGCTACCATGAATGGAAAGAGCTGGAACAGAGTGGAATAGTTCTGTATATATGGGAATTTAGGAGTTCAAAAGCAGATGCCACTTTCTAACAGTGTGACCGTACAATAAAAACTTCTTAGTAAGATGGTGCTAACAAATTGCAACTGGTCACACTTAAAGTAGCCAAAAATGTTAACTTTTTAAACTTTTTTGTATCCATGGAAAGCCCAAGCCCAGACAAGATGTCAGTCGTGCTACCGTTTGGCAAACAAGTTTGCCCTTAAGTCTAAAAAGTGGGACACACACAAATCCACATAGAGAGAGAGAGAGACAGAGAGAGAGAGAGTGCGATCAGTGCAAATAAAATCATAGTTGCAGTTGCGCAAACAAACGTTTAGTTTTAATGAACCAATTCCACTGGTACCCAGAGAAGCCTTCAATTACACTTGGCCCCGGCCAATTTGGCGTAAATCTCTACAAAAGGCAGTCAAAGTTGATCTTGGGAAAAGTAAATAGAAACCCCGAAAGCAAAACTTAATGAATCTTTTTTGTGGCCCAGGCGGCGTGTCGGCGAGCTTAAATTAAACCAAGCAATCGCGCCAAATCGAAACTCAACTCCACTCGACACGCAGGCCCAGGCCCAAAGCCATCGCATAAAATTGGCTAAAGTTTTCCTTGGGCTTGCGGCTGCTGCTGCTGCTGTCCATTGTTGCCCCTTGCTTATTATGGCCTGGGATCTAGGCCTTCATTAAACGGAGAAGCAGCGAGTGCGTGAGATATGCATTATTTATCTAGCAAAATTTTTCTCATTGCTGGCCACCACTTCCTGGTCGAGAGGAGTTTTGAAAGCGATAAAAACGCTGTACAATAAATTCCCCAAAAAAAAAAAAAACAAAAAAACACAGAAAATGATATGAAAAATATTCTTTGCACGTGCCAGGCTCCGGGGTTGACCTTTTCGAGAAGAAGCTGATTGAACGATTGAAAGATCATCACCCGACGGTTGATGATGAGGTGCAAATTGTTGCTGCCATGAAATTGCAAATCAACTCCCGACTGCATTTCATTCTAAATTGTTTACTCAACCCAGAGAGATCCGTGCAACGGCAGCCGCATTTGTAAAATTGCAAATCGAATTTGCCAATTGCTCGCCCTCGACTCCTGTGGCTGATTTGTTTTTGTGGTTGCACCACGACGACGAACCACCACAAACCACAACACAACGCCAACAATTTCGAGCACGCCCTTTAACAAGCATTTAGCTTGCCCTGGCATCGCTCGTGACCCGCTTCCTTCCCTTTGCCAAGTTTATGACTGCGCTCGAAATTAAAGTTGAAATCGGTTAGCATTTGGTTTCGTTTCTTTTCTTCTCGTCTCTGGTTTATCGGCTCCACGCAAGCGCCCTCAAAAATTAACATATTTTTGCCAGCAGTTGAACTCTGAACTGGACATAGAAGCAAGCAGCTGGCTGGCTCGTAACAAAACGGAAATACTTCCCCAAATGGTGACAATATCGAAACCCCTTTTGCTTTAATTAACACAAAAACTACAATAATTTGCAATTAAATAAGAACTTCCGGTCCGATTGTACACTCAGAGCGAGTGTCTTTTATTTTTATGAATGAAAAATCTTGTCTTCAGTCATCAGTTTAAACTACTCATCGCATCAGTGTAGGAGGCGCATCATCATGCGCCAAGCCAATTAGCGCAATCAAGTGTTTGCGTGAATGCAGAAAGATGGTGGCGGGAGGGGGGGTGGTTGGGGAGTGGAAGCTGGGGGAGACAATTGCAAATGATGAAAATCATGCAAAGTTCAGCACTTGATAGGATTATTTGACTTCCCACAAAAATTGTACAACAAACGCCCATTTGAACACTCTCAAAACTCAATTAGAAGCAATCAAACTACAATAATGTAGCACAGCGACTCTGCGACGCAAAAAAGACACAACACTAATGGCTGTTCTAAAGATTTCAATGCCCAAAGCTGGTTTTTTTCGCTTTCAACGATATCATGAATATATAAAATTCGCAGTGCGGGGTGCTTGGTGTTGGAGCATCTCTAAAACTAAGAGTCTATACCGGCGGTGTCCAAAATGCCAAAAGCCTATCCCATGGGATAGGAACGCACAATTCTGCCGGCGTCGCAGCCGATACACATATAGAGAGATAGAATACATGTGTTCTATAAATAGCACGCTCGGCAGCTTGCTCTCTTACGATCCGCGTTTTCGGCTTTTTGTTCTCTTAAGAACAGTGCCGGCCAAATGGAGAGGACAAAAAAGTGTGCTTGTGTTGGTGAGCAAGAGAGCTCTCTCCAGCCCAGCCAGCCATATGCGGAGCCCTCCGAAGTGGGAGTAAAAAGGGACTCCCAAAGCAGCACCTCGAATGAGCGTTTCCGGAGCGCTCCGAATCAGGAGTTTAAAGCGGCTCCCAAATCAGCACCTCGAAGGAGCGTTTCCCGAGCGCTCCGAAGCAGGAGTGAAAATGGAGTCCTAAAGAGTACCGCATGGTATCGTTGAGGGAGCACTGAATTCCGTTATGTCAATTTATTATCTTGTTGATGCTTCGTTTGTTCAATGATAACAAAAAATTTAAAAAAAACAAGTGAGAAAGTCGGTCAAGCCCGACTATAACATACTCTGTACCAGTTCATTTGCCTCCGACTATAATATTATAATACATGCAAGGAGTCAAGCGTTTATCGTGCAATATTTTTAGTATATGCTCATCTCTAAGGTTCTATTTCTCTCTCTCTGTCTCTCTCTATCTCTCTCTCTCTCTCCCAAAGAGTGTGTTTGTTTGATGGTTGGCTGGGTGGGTGGAGTTTGGGGGGTCTGATATCTTTTTTTGCTCATAACTTGTGTATCGCTCATCCGATCTGTATCATTCCTTCAGCAAATCGATAAATAATTTTGATTACTAGATATCTCCAGAAGAAACGAATAGTCTATCATAAAAACTGTGGGAGAAATGACGTTTTTTCCAAATTGCGGGGGCGGGAGGGGGCGTGGCAAAAATTGAAAATAAACTTGATCTGCCTGCAAGTATAAGAAATATATGTCCCATACATGTCAAACCTCTTTCTCTTACCATCTCTGAGATCTGTGCGTTGATACAGATAGACAGACGGACGGATGGCTATATCGACTCGGCTGTTGATGCTGATCAAGAATATATATACTTTATAGGGTCGGAAACGATTCCTTCTCTCTGTTACATACTTTTGCACAAACTTAATATACTCTATGTACCTTCGGTACAGAGTATAAAAATGATTAATTAGAGCATTTTGAGAAACCGTAGGGATTCCCTCTTCGGACCATTATCGGAGCACCGAAACCAATCCCGAAACCCTTCGTCTAGGTTATCTTTGGATGATTTAAGGAGTCCTTTTCAAAAAACCAGTCCGCACGGAGCCTTTGCGGTTTATCTGAGTGAGCATTCTGGAACTCCGAAATCACTCATTTCAGGAGTCCCTTAGGCACACTTTTTGCATATATATTTAAAAGGCCCTTTTCTCCGGCGGATATGCTCCTTTGGGACACTTTTCGGAGCCTCCCTAGAAGGCTCAGCGCACCGTAGAAGGAGTCCTAATGGAGCGCCTTGTGGACTCCGCTGGTTGGCTGGGAGACTACAGCCGTTTTACTTGCAATTCAATGTTCACCGACTCACACAATCATGAGTTCGGCTCGCGTTTCTTTAAAAACACGACTGACTTCGTCTCGTGGTAGCTATAGCTGGCCGGGTCTGCTCAAGAAGCATTTGTTCGTATGTTTGTTGCTCATGTTGAAATGTCAACAAGTTAACTTCGTGTTTCGCTGCTAAGCACACAAGCGCAATGCTTGATTGTGTGAGTTTGGACACCACAGGTCAGATGATTCAGAATTTAGGGATCTTGATAATTTGTGTTCATGCAGCGTCCCTATCTGCAGACATTTCCCATGGCCGGGTACAGCAGGAGACGCTGGCTATCAGTACGTCCAGCGGTGCCAGTGGAGTTGGTGCCTCATCGGGAAGTAGTGCAGCAGCGGCCGCTTTGGCTTTACAACCTCAGTCCATGAAACGTTCGCATGACAATGCATTTCAACAAGACGCTGCCGGTGCAGCAGCAGTTGCGGCCAGTGCAGCCCAATGAGCATTGACTCGAGCTCCCAGTAGTGTCTACTCCTACTACAATCCAGGTATATAGAATGTCAATTGATGGGGATTGGCGTGACATGAGTGGGTTTTAGGGTTCATGACTTTTAAATTGGCATTTCGGATGACATTTTAGATAAGCGACGGGCATTCAATGCGCCCAAGAACCGCAACTCTGCGACGCAATAAAACGCGAGTTCAACAATGAAGCTAAGAAAGTGATTCTCTAGATTTTGGTCATGCGAAGCAGCATAGCTTCAGATATTCTTTGAACAGTCTGCGATCCGTAACATTTGCTTGACAATGCTGCCGAATCACTAGCTCATCTTTTTGTCATCAAATAATGATGATTCATGTCTACCCAATCGGAAGGTTTGTGTTCAGAAGATCTTGCCAGCATTTTGAAGCCTGGACAAACTGTTCATTAAGTTGAAAAACTCAATCAATTGCAGAATATAAAGAGTAATAAAAAAGCATAGTCAATTCCTTTTAAAACTTTTGAAGAAAAAATACAGTATGGCTTATTAAAAGAACAAAAGAGAATTGCAGTAGATAAACAGAACCAAATACTTCCACTAAATTTGTTCAAGTCTCCGGTTCGCGGAAATTTACCAATAGTTAAACTTTAGAAATTTGAGTTTCGAGGTTTTAGCGAGAAGATTTTGCATCGAACCTTGGTTCGGCGCACTTTTGCAGAGAGTATATTAAAATTGTCCAGATGTTTGTAACGCATTGAAGAATGCATCTCCGAACGCATAGAGTATAAATGTAAATTAGGGCGGGTCTATTTTTTTCGCAGAATCGGAATCTACGAAGAATTCTAAGAAAATTTCACCATGAAACTATGTGTCTAAAATCAATTTCTAGTTCCCGCTGAGAAGCATAAAGATTTCAGGTTGAGATATTTTAAGGTATTTTAAAGTATTTAAAAGAAAATAACACATTTTCCACGTACTAGTGGGAATTTGAAAACATGTGAACAACTTCCGGTAAGCTCCAAGTTCTCATAAAACATCTTCAAATTAAAACAAACAATGTGTTGTAGGCCATTCCTCAATCTGAACCCATTTCATGCCTCCACCCATGGATAATAAAGATGAAAAAGGCCTTTAGATTAACATTTCATATCTCTATCGAATAGTCAAAGCTGTTTAGGAAGGTTTGTGTCTAGAAGATCTTGCCAGCCTGGACAAACTGTTCATTCTTTTGCACACTTACCTTCCGATACAGCTTAGGCTATTCGATAGAGATATAAAACGTGGAGGCATATTCCGCAATGAAATGGGTTTATTGATTTGACACACAATTGATTTTAGACACACAATTTCATGGTTAATTCATCGTAGATTCCGATTCTAATGGACGCTTACCACATTTTTTTTTTTGACCCGAACTAATTGACCCGCCCTAATTATATATTCTTGATCAACATGACGAGCTGAGTTGCTTGCTTTGTCCGACTTGACCAAACTTTGCACGAAGTGGTTATATACAAATACTCTACACATTTGTCGAATAACTATAGCACATAGCTGCCATGGGAACAATCGGTCGAAAAACTAGTTTTAGTGAGAACAACTTTTTGGTTTTCTAATCAATCGTCCCCAAAACTTGTATTTAAAAGTTTTCTATGCTTTTTTATAGCTTCACTAAGTTTTATACAAATCGGACAGCTATATAGTATAGCTGCCATAGAAAAGATAGGTCTGAAAGAAAGTCTTAGTATGAAAATCTATTTTGTTTTCAATGCTATCGCTCTCAATCTTATTATTTTATTAATATTATATGCTTTCACACAATTCTGATAAGTTTGATCCAAATCGGATGACTATATCATATAGCTGCCATAGGAACGATCTGTCGAAAAAGTAGTTTTAGTAATTAAAACTTTTTTGTTTACAATGTTAGCTTCTTTTTTCTTTCCAGCCATATATATTAACTGTTTTAACACAATTTTGGGTAGTTTGATCCAAATCGGATGAATATATCGTATATCTGTTATGGCTGTAACAAACTGGCAAGCTTACGTCACGCTGCAACATAAACTTCGGTCGAGCCGAAGTTACCTTACTCTCTATTTTTTGAAAACGGCCATCTCGGCCATTACCAATGTGTTTTTGAGCTTCTTTCTTTTGTGAATCATTTAATAAACTTTGTAACTAAGATTCTAAGAGAGAGCAGAATTTTTATTACCTTTTCTAAATGTCTTTCTAGTATTTTTTATGAAGTTTGCCAATTTCTGAAGTTCTGGAGAAGGTTCGGTCCTGGTAAGACTTTGGTTCAGTTCTCGGACCAGTTCTTCAAACCTAAGATTTTGAATCGAAGCTTGATTCATGGATCCTTAAATCGTTGAGACATTTCTTTGGTAAAAAACAAGAAAGAAAGTCGGTCAAGCCCGACTGTAACATACTCTGTACCCTTATCGTCGCAGCTCGCATTTGCTCACGAGTTATACGCGCTCATCTCTAAGTTTCACTCTCTCTCTCTCTCTCTCTCTCTCTCTCTCTCTCACTAAGATTGCCGTTCAATAGAATGCTGTGGTGATGGGTGGTGTGGTGGGGGGTGTTTACTGGCCGTTTTTTGCTCATAACTTGAGTATCGTTCATCCGATCTTTATCATTCCTTCAGCAAATCGATAAATAATTTTGTTTTCAAGGTATCTCTAGAAGGTACGATCTATCTTCAAAACTGTAGGAGATATGACGTTTTTTCCAAATTGCGGGGGCGGGAGGGGGCGTGGCAAAAATTGAAAATAAACTTGATCTGCCTGCAAGTATAAGAAATATATGCCCCATACATGTCAAACCTCTATCTCTTACCATCTCTGAGATCTCTTCGTTCATACGGACAGACAGACGGAGAGACGGACAGACAGACAGACGGACAGACGGCCATGGCTATATCGAATCGGCTGTTGATGCTGAATAAGAATATATATACTTTATAGGGTCGGAAACGATTCCTTCTCCCTGTTACATACTTTTGCACAAACTTAATATACTCTATGTACCTTCGGTACAGAGTATAATAAGATATATTTGTGTCGAAAAGGAAGCGTCTAGCTTATGAAGCTAAATTAACAAGTGAGAAAGTCGGTCAAGCCCGACTATAATACTAGCTATAGAGTAGCAGTTCAGGTACGTATCGAAACATCTGTTTCGGTAAAAGGTTCTGTTTTGGTTTTTTTTTATTTCGGTATTCGGTTCCGTTTCGGTACCTAGATTTTTATTTCGGTGTACTGGTACTTACCGGTATGGACCGGTAAAATGAACAGAAATTTTAAGACTTAAGTCAAAAACAAAGTGAGTTACAGAGTACATCGACGCGTACTGATTGCGGGTTAATAAAATTCGCACAACCCAGGCCTTTGATAATTGGATTTCGAATTTGGCGGAATCCGAGGTCGTTCATCAGGACAAACGGCCTTCCATCAACCGTGCACAGAGAAACACACGCCTCTCGAATAGTCTGTTTGGTAATTTCCACCCGAATGCTGGGCTCATCAATGCACCTGGACCTGGATCCAGCAGTTTTCTTTTCGCCCTATAAAAAATGAAAGAACATACATACATACATATAAGTCATTTATGTTCCTTTGCAACTGGTATATAGACATATGTACATATTTATGTACATATATGTACAATGTACACACAAACATAGTTTTCGCTTCTTTTCATCAAAGGCATGCAAACATTAGCATGTACATACATACATAAAGGCAGGCTATTTAACTTTCTAAGCACTTACATACGAATTAAGTATGTATGTTTGTATATGCATGAGAGAAATGTCTCGAAGCTTACATATGTATGTGCATTATACTGAGTATCATTGTACATTGTACATACATATGTATATGTATATATTTCGGAAAGTAAATTCGTAAATATCAAACTCACCTTATTTTTTTTGTCCACACTTGTTTATTAAGCAATTGCTTACATTTTGTTCAATGTCAAAGGCGAAATACTTCCGATACACCTTTGGTTTTTGGCCTTGGCGTTTTAAGCGATCGTTTAGATTGACTTGCAACTCTTAAATAAATTAATTACTCTTTGCAGTTTCGCAGCACAAACACGAATAAAAATTGTACAACGATTAACCGTAGGCGACTGTACACAGAGCTCTTTCGTTTTGCATAAAAAAGGGACAGCATCCGAAGAATTAGCAGAAAACCAACATGCAAAAACGGAACTTAAGTGAAAGAGCGCCAAATATATACATATTTTTGTTGCTGTTTTTGTTTCAGTCTTTCTCACAGAAACCTTTATGCATAGACAAAAACAATATCTTTTGTCTCTCTCTGACGCGCAGTCAGCAGCTCTGAATATAGAGATGACACTCTCTGGCGCAGGTAGCAGCTCTGAATATAGCGATGACAAAATTCCGTGCGGCAACTAGGGAAGTTAAAATATAAAAAAAACTGCTCAGAACCGAAACTGTACCGGTACACTGTTTAGGTTCTTTTCGGTCTTTTCGGTTCTACATATATCGGTACTCGAATACCGGTATCCTAAAAATTAAAAATATCGGTTCCGGTACAGGTTCCGGTTTTGAGTTTTAATCGGTTCTTTTCGGTATACGGTTCCGGTTCCGGTTTGATTCCCTGATTAGAATACATCCAAGGAGTGCAAGATTTTTTTTATACGCTCATTTCCAAGATTCTCTCTCTCTCGCTAAGATTGCCTTTGTTGAGTGAAATGCTGTGGTGGTGGGTGTGGGGGTTTGGTGGCGTTAACTGGCCGTTTTTGCTCATAACTTGAGTATCGTTCATCCGATCTTTATCATTTCTTTGGCAAATCCACAAATAGAGCTAATTACTAACTATCTTCAGAAAGTAGGAACCATCTATCATCAAAACTGTGGGAGATATGACGTTTATACCAAATTGCGAGGGCGGGAGGGGGCAAGCCAAAAATTGAAAATAAACTTGATCTACCTGCAAGTATAAGAAATATATGTCCCATGCATGTCAAACCTTTATCTCTTACCAGCTCTGAGATCTGTGCGTTCATACAGACGGATATGGCTATATCGACTCGTCTGTTGATGCTGATCAAGAATATATATACTTTATAGGGTCGGAAATGATTCCTTCTCACTTAGCTATCAGTTATAAGTTCTCTATCGCGTCTTACAAAAGTGGAAAACTATCCTCATCTACTATGTAAATAAATTAAAGGATTTATTTTGATATTTAACAACTAGACTTTTCAAAATCATAGTATGCCGAGTTTGGATATAATTTTGAAATAATAATGCTTCGATTCCGATATGGTAATAGTATTAAAAGCTCTGAAAAACTTAACTTTTTTCAAGCAGATGGGGTCCGGTTCGAGTTTAGGTTGGGTGGCCAACAATTTTGAAGATTCAGTTCTGGGTCCGATTCGAATGATCGGTTCTTTGAACCACTGAACCGAACCAATACTAACTCCCCAGCATTTTGCAGCCCTGGTGTTAAATAATAAAATACGTAAATCTCCTTTAAAATAGCGTTTTACGGCAATTTCTTTTTCACAAAGGAGTGAATAAAGACGAAAGCAAATATAATATAGCGGAGTATGTTGACTCGTGGTGTAGTTATGGGAGATGAGCTTAAGTTTTGCTCTAGTCTTTACTATCAAAATAGGTTAACATTTAGAACAGAGGTTCCCAACTTTGCCTATGCTCTAGAACCACAATTGTGGTTGTAAAACTCGCACATGAGCTTAGTCAGCATCCGCCACTCAGCGGTTTAACTCCTGTCTATTGTTGTTTGACAAATGATTTTGTTCATATAATTCAAAGATTTAAAACCCATTTACTATTTATCCCCCCCCTCTTGAATACCTCCCTCCCTCCCTCCTTACTAAAGAAAAATTTGTACATGAATTCCAAATAGGGGCCTGAATTTTCATCTATTCTCAAACCCTCTTTCCATTACATTACTTTGTAAATGCAGTCGCTTGGCCACTGACCAATTAGAAGACCAACCAAACTGCAACCCCATCTCAAACTCTGCTCGAGAAACGAATGACTGACCACCAGCGCACACAACAGTGCAGCAACAGTGGACCAGCATCTAATAAAATTAAATAGAAAATACAATAATAGTCCGAGCTGTGCTGCTCCAGCCAAATTCCACTCAAATTGCTATCAAAAATGTTCACTCAACTGATAAGAACACGTGTTGCTTCAGCTGCCATCCCTTTCGCTCGCTAGCCGGGTAGGAGACTACACTCAATTGACGCTTGAGCCAGACCCAGAGCCGAGGCAACTTCGGTGTGGCAACCATGAGACGGTGAACGGGGTCCAATTAGGTGGCCAGGCAGCAAGCATGCGCTCTCTTTCTGCCTGCCCCACTCGAACAGACTGACTTAAGGCGCTGGCGCTGCTCTTTTATTCGCCAGCGTTTTGACTACGACTTGGACTCGGACTCGGAGTCGGCGGTGGCCTCAGTCTCAGTCCGGTTTTTGAAGCCAGCGCGCCTCGCGGTTTTCGTACTAAGAAGTGCAGTTGATATCTACGTTTCGGCTGCGTTGCTGTTGTCTTTTGTGGTCTGGTAGTAGCAGCAGCAGCACCAGCAGCGACAAATCCCAAATCGCATAAATATCCGTGTGTGTGCAAGCGAAAATTAAATAGCCGCAGGTCTCCAATAACCCGACGGCTTAGTGCATTTGTGTTGGAACAAAAAAACAACAAGAACAATCGAAACAGATATTTAAATCAAATGAGAATTTACTTATAGAAGAATATTCCAGGTCCCGAGTCCATTGAATGTAAGTTCTTCCCCCTTGTCAAAGAACGTTTTCAAGATAACAAGAAATACAGTCCCTGGAATGAAAGTGAGGCTGCTTTTTTTTTTTTTGTGTTTTTGTATTTTATTTTGTATACATATTTTGTGATCTGATTTTGTCTGAGGGAGGAAGAGAGCTCCAACTCAAAGTTTCTTATCGCTAAACACAATTCGAAAATCATAAAAATTTATGAGCTGCCTTCTTTTCTTTTTTTTTTTTTTTTAAACAGTTGATAAGACTTGGGATGTGATGATGTTGATCGTAGATCTATATTAGACTTTGTATATTTTACACAGAAAAAAAGGAAAATTTTGTATTTCTTTATATGAAATATGAGAATCAAGGATGAACCAGTTTGATTTGGATTATTTTGGGTACCTCGAACCGCTCTACATACCCCACCTTGTCCATTTTGGACTTTTCGAACCCGATTTCAACTGTTTGGTAAAAGATTCGGTACACTTTTTTTTGAAAAACTTGCATAATTTGATGTGATTTAGTTTGGCGAAGATTAGTTTTTGAAATTACATCTATACGAATTTAGAAAGATTATTAATACCAAAGGCAAGTGGGAAAATTTTTCAATACTTAAGTCTTAAATTGATATACACAAAGAGTAGAGGCTACCTTTTCATTTTAAAGAGCAGGCCCGATCTAAGATTCTATCATGGGTTGTCGGTAATTTTTAAAATATTGTTATCGATAATATTAAATATTAAAAAAGGAATACCCTGTACCAAGTAATGTTGTTTTTGCTCGGATCTTATTGTGATTTTCAGAATTAAAACTCAGAGTTCAAACTGTAAAATTCTGGCTCTGACATTTTTCCGCTGTTAAAAGGAGAAGTAGGAAGAATTTTCCAAATCTGAAACAAATTTGATCTGGGTACGGGTACCTACATATATGCACAAATTTGTGGCTATATCTTATAGTCTCTGAGATCGACGCGTTCATACAGACAGACTGACGGACATGGCTAAATCGACTCCTCTGTTGATGCTGATCAAGAATATATATACTTTATAGGGTCGAAGATGCTTCCTTTTGGCTGTTACATACATTTGCACAACTTCATGATCCCCTTTTCCGATATCGATAATCAATAAATCGAGTCCAATTGTAGAACTTGTATTTTTGGGACCCTCGAACCGGACCATGAACTGAAGATTCCCGAACCTGAACCGGACCACTTCTGCTTGAAATAGAATTCCGTTTAATAAATTACTTCAAACATTTTGTATATTTTTCTCAATATATTTGCAGGAAAAAAAGAACACACTATTTTCAAATCCTATTCGAATTTGTCACATTTTGACTTTCAAAAGGGAACTGAAGCAAAAGTCAAGCTTAAAAATAAGGTTACAAGGCAAGACGTATCATATAACTTGGAAGAATGTTTCGCCTTTAAAAAAATAAGGCCGAAACTGTCTTAATTTTATACGACTTTGCTTAATTTGAATAATAGGGCACAATGTTGGTGTTTGGGAGCACAACAACAACAAATACTGCTTAAACAAGCGTTATTCTTGTTGCAACACACTTCGAAGCTAAGTGATTGCGTCGCAATTTATTTTGCGTCTTATAAATCTCTGATCAGTGCAAGGGCGGGACCACTGCTGATCTAAGAAGCTAGGTTACCCAAGGTTAGTCTTTCCCCCGGACGAAATCTGTTCCAAATTTTTCGAGGTTGCAGTCTTGCTCTTAAGCAGAGTTGCCTAGAGCCAGCTTACGGCCGCGGAGGCACCAATACAAATATAACTCAAGCAACAACAACCTCAAGAAATAGAAAGAGAAAACCGTTAATTGCCTGCTGATGTGTGTCTGTCTGCTTGTGGCTGTCTGATACACACGAAATCTTTCGTCCCCCAACAAAATCTACATTGAAGGCGCATCAAATACATATTTGTTGTTGCGTTTGAATTTTCAAGAGGCATAGGAGTGAAAGAGATGAAAGAACACTTATGAAGTGGTTGTTGCACTACGCTTAGCCATAAGCGACAAACAACAACGAATGCGCAGCGTGCTCAAGGGGTCTGTGCTCTGGGCAAGGGCGCGCGTACACATGTTGCTGAAAGATGAACTGACGGCAGAACTTACGGCTGATTCTGACAAATAACCACGCTCCGTGCATGCTGGCGTGCACAACAAGCGCTGGCTTGATTCTTAAAACGTAGTTGTAAGTTCAACTTTTCGGAATCAATCAAGCATGTTTGTTTATTTCTGCTTGCTGACATAGTAAAATAACATGTACGGCCGTCAGTTCATCTTTCAGTCGCATGTGTGGGTGCGCCCTTAAGCCTTTCAAAACCCACTAATAAGTTATAAAAGCACGTCTTAATAGTGACCATTCCAATAGATCTTCAAAAAGAATACATTTATCTAGTTTGGTAGAAAAATTAGACTAGTACTCAGAACGACAGAAAATTCCTTTCGTCACAGTTTTTCACATAAAGAGAAATACTTTCTAACAGCACACGAGCGTCAAATCAAAGCCAAGGTGTTTCTAATCAAATGAAATACTGTGACGAAAGGAATTTTCTGTCGTTCTAAGTACAGAGCTTAAAGGCTGGATTCCAGATGTCATAAAAAATTATTTCGGCACAATACGGCACAGACTGCTGTGCCATTCTGTGCATTAAAATTTCAAAAACAGTTCAAAAGTGTTTCTATTTATGTGAAGTTCGACATAAAAATTCTTGAAATCGGCCTTAACTCTAGAACAATATTTGTAGGTTTAGAATTGATCTTTAATCAGTTTTCTTAACACATTTGGCATTGCATCTAAGTTGTTCCAAGGCAAGTTTTAATTTCAGTTTAACCTTAGTCACTATTTCTTACCTTTACTGTTAGTTTATAAGCTTAGGGTATTCAAAATAATCCAATTAGGGAAGAAGGGCCTACCAATTCTAGAAACTAGAAAGCAAGTGTTTTCCTGGTTTAATTTTTATAATTTATAGAGTTTAGGTGCCCAATACATTGATTTTGTGACTTCTAGAAACAATTTTCAACTGGATTTCTGCTGTTTCTACCATTTACCTTTTCGACTGTGCTTCCTAGCTACCATTTCTTAAATTCAAAACGTGACCATAATTTTTCCTGGTCTAAGTTACAATAATTTTTGCTCTTCAGGTGCCATTCCCAGTCACTTGAATGTAATATTTAAGAGTAGTAAAGTATTTCAACTGTTACCCTTGATAATTTTTCTCATTTTGGTAAATGATATGCAACCAAAATGCGGCTTGGTCTTAGTTGTCCCTAGTCTTTAATGGTCTAATCGACAATTTTAGTGTATTTTAAATGTAATCTCTGGTCACTTTTCTTTTGTTTTTTATTTGCTGTGCCACAAAAATGTTCTCTGGCCTTTTATTGTCATAAAAGTAGTCACTTCAATCGTTATCTTAACAATTGTATTGCACTTTTAATGTCATCCTTTGTCACTTTTCTATTTTTCCTGTGTTTGATAAGCAAGAAAAATGCTCTTTGATCTTAGTTGCAATGATATTTGCTTCTCAATTGTCATCCTTAGTCACTTTAATGGTATAATTGACAATTTTAGTGTATTTTAAATGTAATCCTTGGTCACTTTTCTTTGATTTTTATTTGATATGCAACAAAAATGCTCTTTGATCTTAGTTGCAATGATATTTGCTTCTCAATTGTCATCCTTAGTCACTTTAATGGTATAATTGACAATTTTAGTGTATTTTAAATGTAATCCTTGGTCACTTTTCTTTGATTTTTATTTGATATGCAACAAAAATGCTCTTTGATCTTAGTTGCAATGATATTTGCCTCTCAATTATCATCCTTTGTCACTTCAATGGTATAATTGACAATTTTAGTGTATTTTAAATGTAATCATTGGTCACTTTTCCTTGATTTTTATTTGATATGCAACAAAAATGCTCTTTGATCTTAGTTGCAATGATATTTGCCTCTCAATTATCATCCTTTGTCACTTCAATGGTATAATTGACAATTATAGTGTATTTTAAATGTAATCATTGGTCACTTTTCTTTGATTTTTATTTGATATGCAACAAAAATGCTCTTTGATCTTAGTTGCAATGATATTTGCTTCTGAATTGTCATCCTTAGTCACTTTAATGGTATAATTGACAATTTTAGGGTATTTTAAATGTAATCCTTGGTCACTTTTATTTGATATGCAACAAAAATGCTCTCTGGTTTTCCATCATCATCCCTAGTCACTTCAATCGTAAATTTTGACAATTGTTAGGCATTTTTAATGCAATCCTTTGTCACTTTTCTATGTTTCCTGTGTTTGATAAGCAGGAAAAATGCTCTCTGGTCTTAGTTGCAATGATATTTGCTCTTAAGTTGTCGTCCCTAGTCACTTCAATGGTATAATTGACAATTTTAGTGTATTTTAAATGTAATCCTTGGTCACTTTTCTTTGATTTTTATTTAATATGCAAAAAAATGCTCTCTGGTTTTCCATTGTCATCCCTAGTCACTTCAATCGTAAATTTTGACAATTGTTAAGCTACTTTTTATGTAATCCTTTGTCACTTTTCAATGTTTCCTATTTGATATGCAAAAAAAAAAATGTTCTTTGGTATTAGTTTCAATGATATTTGCTTCTCAATTGTCATCCTTAGTCACTTCAATTGATGTTAGTGTATTTCAACTGTCATCCTGGGTCACATTTCTCTTTTCTTAGCCTTCATTTAAGTGCGGCCTGGTAAGTTCAACTTTGATTCAGTGATATTTGTGCTTTATGTATAATGAATGGGTCACGCTTTGCTCCCTAGTCACTTTTATTTTAGCTTTAATGTTATACGCTCTTCAGCTGTCATTCCTGGTTACTTTTTCTTGACTAAAAATCCTATTAAATAGTTCCCCTTTAAGTTTATATTATTATTTCAATGATATTTGACTATTCAACTGTCATCTCTGGTCACTAATTTCATTTATTATACCGACTTCATTCGTTTAAGCTGGTTTTTATGCTCTTCTTTTTAGAGGTTTGCAGAATTGATCGAAATGAAATAAATATGAAATATAAATCAAATTTTCTTCTCTGTGTATAAATACATATAAAGTTGTCTTATCAACTCGTGTGCATAAGAGGAGAGGGTCTATCACAAGCCATAGAATATTGTCGTTTGGGGTTCTCCCACTGCATAAAGTAACCTTCACGTTCAGTTTAGCGTTGTTTAAATTAATAACTTTTGCCACAAACTCTGGCCGCTTACAACGAAATCATGTACAAGTGATTAAATTAATTAATGATATAGACACTGCGCAATAATGTCCACGCACACTCACATACACACACACACACACACACACAGAAGATCAGTCCTGTAGTGCGCCTAAGCCACGCCACATGATGCAGATGCTGATGCAGATGCTGGTGATCCTATTGGAGTGGACTTGTGGCTGTGCAGAGGCGAGCAGATCGTTGTCTTAACTTGTCGTACACGATGTCTTATACGTGTAGCAACAATTTATTTCGTTGATCCAGCCATCGATGATCATGGATGGTTTGGTTTTTGGCTTGGTCTCAGCTATCCTTGGCGATCAATCAAGCACTGGACGATGATCAATATTAGCCAGCTAAAAATAATATGAGGCCGGGCTGAGTTTTATCTATGAGATGATGCAAAAAATAAGCAAAAAAATACATCGAAATTTTTTATTGCCCTGCAGAGGTTTAGGAGAGCTGAGGTTGTATGGACATGTTTGAATGTCGCTAAAGTTGTTTAGACTAAGTAAAAGTGCAGTTTGCTTTTTTGTCAATATATGTGGAAACTAAACTGATTTTATTTGGCAAAAAACTGCAAGCGGATCCAGAACAGAAGCCGTTAGCACCAGTCTCTTACCTTCTCAAACCTTTTAAATTTTTTAGAAATTCGTTCTAGAAATCGAGCTAAATTTGTTCTCGTGATTCGGTTTGATTTAAAAACCATACCATAAATTGAACCGGTGATATCATGGAACCGAACCATTCCAAATTCTGAAATCTTGAATTCCAAATGGGCTATGGTTAGGGACGGGATGCAATAGACATGGTTTTAAGTACTGGCCGGGATCAAATTTTCCAGACGCTTTAAATATAATGCACAGCCAGACAGAAAGAAAATACCGTATCGTCAAACCGTGAAGGGACAAGCCCTTATAGAGACTTTGTGAAAAAAAACCTAGACTAAACGCGTAAATGGTCGTCGACGGAGCATTTTGGATTACTTTTCTATTCTCTTTCAGGATGATTATTGTTTTTTAAGGCTTCTAGGGTCTGAGGCTTATTAACATAAGCTTTTGAGTTCAGGTTATCCCAAAGGAAGTAGGCGGGAGGGGTTAAATAGTGTGATCGAGGAGGCCAGTCAAAATCGCCATTGGGCGAACGGGTTGTATGCGCTGTGGCGCCGTCCTGTTGAAACCAATAGTTGTCCATGTCGTTAGCAGTTAGAATGTGCATGACAAAATCCGTTATCATGGTCCAATAGCGTTTTCCACTGACGGTAACAGCTGCTCCAGCGTCTTCTTTGAAGAGGAACAGTCCAATGATTCTTTTGGCACAAATTCCGGCACAAACACTCACGCGTTGGTCGTAAAGAGGATGTTTTTATTGGCGTAAAGCCGACAATTTTCTTTATTCACGACCTCATTTAAGAGATCGCTTATGATAATTCTTACAATTGAGAACATGCTTTGAATGTAAAGCTGCACTCGAACGGCGTGTGTATGGACCGACGATTCGAACGTGGTCTTTCAAACGCCGATCGGTAAATAATACAAATAGTTAGAGGGCTGCCAGATGCTGACAGTTTAAATGGCCCACCCTGTAGTTGGATCAAAAAAAAACTTTAGAGCGTATTTGTGACCTCTTTGAAAATCAATCATAGTACTTTTAGCATACTTTTCAAACAAGACAAACACATCACAAAGGAGGTTGGTCGACTGTACAGCTATTACAAGAACCTCCCGTTTATATCATCAGCAGTCTTTGTCTTCTGTAATTCGGCAGAGGCCAACTATATGTAGAGTATATGTATACATTTGGGTCCTCCCAAGAGTATTAATTGGAGTAAAGTATACAAGTAAATGTAGTTGAAATCAGGGTTGCAAACCGGTTTTGATCCGAACTGGTTCGAACCCGGAATTCCGGCTTTTGTTTTACTGTGAACCAAACCCTGAACCGAACCACGAGGACGAAAATAGATGAACCCGAACCCGTTCCGAACCCAAGCTTTTAGTTCGGTTCAAAAAATAAATATCTTCGATTTGTTATTGTCTCCTATTCGCACTCCCAATGTTTATTAACATACATACATACATATATGTATGTACATATGTAAAACAATTTAAATACTTGAAGAATCAGAGCGTGCTATTGTATGTAGTACTTCTTTGCCTACCTATGTACATATGTATACATTCATACGTATGCTTAATTTATATTACATACACAATACTTCCAGTCAGAGATATTAATTTGTAATATATCATATACTACAAATTCAATGTAAACACCTATGTACACTGCACAATGTATTAAACGTTTTATTTTTCATTCTATACATATGCGCCAATCTAACCAACCCGGTGCATGATACTGCAGAATCATGTCAGCCAAATACAAACAGAAGTGTGTGTCACACGCAGCGGTGCCAATTTAGTTATTTTTCCCACCAGATATAGCTATTTTGTAAGCTCGAAAGCCGGAATCTATTCAGTTTTGCCGGAGCCTGTAATTCTAGCTAATTATTTGACATTGTTTAGCTATTTTAAATTAATCTCTGTTAAGTTTTAGCATTTTTAACAGTCGATATTTGGTGGAAAAAATAGCTAAATTGGCAACACTAGCCACGCGCCAAAAATTGGGCACAAAGAAGAATCGAAACAGAAAGAGACACACAAGTCAGAACAATAAAAACGCTCATTTCATTTCGCTTGAGAACTTTTGACTGAGAAGGTGTGAAACAATGACGACCAATTAAATATTTACGAAATTTACATACAATGTAAGCACTAATAAATCAGAATATCACGAATGCAAACTAAATATGACCGACGGGCATGCAGCAAATTTAATGCGGCACCTTCAAAAGAAGTTAAATGACTTTTTGATCAAATCATTGTAAAAAAAAGTTCCAAGTGTGGCAAATAAACACCAATCGATGCTCAATTTTGTGAGTAAAAGACTGATTAAAGTGCATACGAGAAAGCATAATCAATTGGACTGAAGATTTATTCACTAGCAATGAAAGAAGTACATATCCAGCAAACGAGCGCCAATCTCACGTCAATTATAATCTACGTCTTACAGTCTTAAAATGTATTTATGCGTCAGGTGTATACCTATTGTATTGTAATTTTGTATATATTGGGTAAAACGTGCAAAGAACCAAGGTTCGAACCAAAACCAACCAAGAACCTCGAACCTCAAATTTCCGAACCCTAACCGTTGGTAAATTTTGCATCGAACCTGCAAACCGGAGGTACCGAAAAAATTTTTGGGTTTGCAGCCCTGGTTGAAACTACAAAATAAAGAGTATACGTTTGATATTATGGGAATCAAGTTGATATTTTGGGCATAGTTTGATACGCAAAAGTATAAACTGAAAAAAAAAAAATCAAATTGATATTTTACGTATTAATTTGATCCCTCAAATATTTTGATACACAAAATTATTTATTTGAAACTACAAGATTCATATTTTGGGTATCAAATTGATATTTTGGGTAGTACTTTGATACTTAAAATATTAATTTGATAAGCAAGAGTAATAAATTAAAACTACTACAAAATAAAGAGTTTCAATTTGATACTTAAAATATTAATTTGATGCTCAAAAGTAGTAAATTGAAACTATAAAATTAAGAGTATCAAATTGATATTTTGGGTATTAATTTGATACCTCAAATATTTTGATACGCGAAATTATTTATTTGAAACTACAAGATAAAATTTATAAAATTCATATTTTGGTTATCAAGCAAGAGTTATAAATTAAAACTACAAAATAAAGAGTTTCAAATTGATATTATGGGTATCAAACTGGTATTTTGAGGTATTAATTTTATACTTAAAATATTAATTTGATGCTCAAAAGTAGTAAATTGAAACTACAAAATGAAGAGTATCATATTGATATTTTGGGTATTCATTTTGATATAAATATTATTATTTATTTCTTTAAAAGTTTTTCTTATATATATTTTCGTTTGTGTTTATTTATATTTATATTTTTGGCTTATCAGGCGCAAAAGTAGCGATTGTTTTCGTAGGAAAATATAATGCAAAAACGAAAATTGATAATTCCTATAATCTCTATTTTGAAAGCATTTTGCATGAGTCAGTTGTGCCGTCTATTTCAGAGATAGAATAAGAGAGAACATCTCATTTGGTTCGCACTTTGGTTGTTAGCATTTTTTATGACTTTTGTAATTAGCTTTTTTCTTTCCGAGATGTTTTATGTTTAGACAGTCTCTCAAGTGACTTGCGTTTGGTTTAAGTTGAAGTTTTCTCCCATTTTATGGGTTGCCATTAAAAATTGGAGTAACTGTTTTTCCAACTAATATCTGTGTCCAAAGTGCTAATTGAAGCATCTCGTAGAGATTCACAGCAGCTTTTTTTTTTGTTGTTTTTTTTTGGCTTAGCTTGGTTTTTTACCTGGGCCAAGAGTCAAAGTTCTTTTGCTTTTGTTTATAGTTGTTGTTGTTGTTGTTGTTTTGGTTGCGCCATACCCCAAAATTTGTTGTTGACGACAAGTGCCTACACCTCTTTCAAGTAAGCTGTCAAAGTCGAGAGACGACGACAACTCCTTGTCCTGTACCATGTTTACAGTCTTCGATATGGATTTAATTAAACTAACTTTGACTACGGCCCACTCGATGTGTTCGAGTGTAACCCGAGGACATCTAGATATTCTCACAGAGTTGAAAGGTGCCAGCAAGCTGTGCAGGAGTTTCTCAATAATGTTTATTAATTTGTTCGAGTGAAAATCCAATTTGTGCCAAATGAAAAACTCTGCCTTACCCACCGGACAAACTAAACATTTTAATCTGTTACATATATAAAATGTAATTTCCTTTGGGGGTCAAAGATTTTTCAAAGGCTTCAATCACCGCCCAAGCATGTCCAGCAGCAGCAGCAGCAGGTAACAACGTGTTGGTCTATTGATTGGAATATTCATTGAATAGTTTTTAAGCTGATTTATATGCTATTGTGTGTGTGTGTGTTGCCGTCGATTTAATAAATATTTAATTTCAACGCTGTCCGCTCCCAAATCCCTGCATAAAAGATTCAATCAACCGAGAAAGGGGGAAAGGGTAGGGGTAGGGTAAGTTCTGCCCTGATGATGATGATGATGATGTTGTTGTTGCGGTTGCATCCAGCCAGCCAAGAGAGACATTGTAATTTGCAAAATGTGCAATCACTTCCTATAAATCAAGGCTAGCGGCTGCAGGAAATCTTGGCGAACCTATTCAGATCACAAACGGAGAGCAGAGCTCTTTGGTCATATTTCACCTGGTGGTGGTGGTGCCTTTTGTACAGTGTGCACCCATTCAAAAGCCGCAGACGTCAACTGCTATCAATCTCAGGTGAAACAGAGTCCGCAAAAGCTGCGTCCGCCCGCCATTAGATGGCCATCCCGCTCAAAGGAAAGCGCCCGTCGCCATAGATCGCACATTGTAGATAGAGGCGGGCCTCTGCCACTCCACCAGTTCACTGAGAAGAAAATTATGACAAACAGTTGAGCAACATTTGAATACCCTAGACAGGAAATGACGAAAGTGGGAACAAACAGAAATTGGCTAGATATTTCAAACGGTAAAAAAGAACCGAACCGGTTTTCTTTGGAAAATTTGACATCGATAAGTGCAACATTAGAATTGATTCTTAGAAAGTTGGGACATTGCAATAACTTTTTCATTAACGTTACAGGTGGTTACAAATCTCTCTTGAAAATTTAGTTCGGAAAGCAACAAAAATCGCTATTTTACTTTGCAGAATTGCGACTCGTAAATAAACAACAAAGTTACATTTTAAGCTTGGTTTTTGCCATTATCTTGGAAACGGAAACTATAAAGAAACTAACTTTGACATGCCAACTCGTTTTCAGCATGGGTAGACAAGCAGGAATTAGTTAAAGATGCTCTGGATACTCACAAATGGTTTCAATTTGTAGAACAGAAATGAAATTTCAAACCATTTTGTCAAAAAAAAATAATTTTATTTTAACTATTTTTGATCGTAGAATTAAAACGAACAAACCGTTTGGAAAATAATTTTAGAAAATTCATCTACTAGCCTTTTCACACTGGACGCAGCACTGTCGAAGCTGCGAAAACCTGCAGCATCCGCTCACCAAACCCTTCAAAAACAGATGTCAGCTACTACTAATTAAAACGGTTGCAAAGTTTCGCCAAAAGAATTTGGAAACGATAACCATCTACAAGTTATATGATGAATGTTACTTTTGAGTGAGCACCCAGCCTACCTATTTCTTATAAAAATCAAATTTCGCAGCTTCGCCTTTGACAGTTTTTTTGACTATAAGGTTACCGGCTCGGATATGGCTTGAAATGTAGGACAACCTCCCAAAAATAAATGAACCAAATAGTCAAAAACGTATCCATAAATATTTTTTTCGACTCGCTTTTCGAATTCAGCTTTCCAAAGTGCTCAAGAAAATAGTTGCAGCTTTAATGGGCTATTTATACTCTGTACCGAAGGTACATAGAGTATATTAAGTTTGTGCAAAAGTATGTAACAGGGAGAAGGAATCATTTCCGACCCTATAAAGTATATATATTCTTGATCAGCATCAACAGCCGAGTCAATATAGCCATGTCCGTCTGTCTGTCTATCCGTCCGTCCGTATGAACGAAGAGATTTCAGAGATGGTAAGAGATTGAGGTTTGACATGTATGGGACATATATTTCTTATACTTGCAGGCAGATCAAGTTTATTTTCAATTTTTGCCACGCCCCCTCCCGCCCCCGCAATTTGGAAAAAACTTCATATCTCCTACAGTTTTGGAGATAGATCGTTTGTTCCTTCTAGAGATACCTTGTAAACAAAATTATTTATCGATTTGCTGAAGGAATGATAAAGATCGGATGAACGATACTTAAGTTATGGGCAAAAAACGGCCAGTTAACACCACCCACCCCCCCCCACCAACAACCACAGCAACATACCCTAACCGTTCAATACAGGCAATCTTAGTGCGAGAGAGAAAGAGAGAGAGAGAGAAACTTAGAGAGCGCACCGCGTTGTGCGCGGGGTGTTAACTGGCCGTTTGACTCCTGAGCAAATGCGAGTGTAATGGTACAGAGTATGTTATAGTCGGGCTTGACCGACTTTCTTTTTTGTTTCGAAGCTGCGGCCAGTTGTTGAATTGACTATAAGGTTACCGGCTCGGATATGGCTTGAAATGTAGGACAACCTCCCAAAAATAAATGAACCAAATAGTCAAAAACGTATCCATAAATATTTTTTTCGACTCGCTTTTCGAATTCAGCTTTCCAAAGTGCTCAAGAGTGCTTTTGTAAAGTAGTTTTATGGGATCTTTGAAAAAGGTTCAAGGTGAGTTTTAGATAGTTTGAGACTGTCGACTAGATTCTCGACGGTAAGGTCATACAGTTATGTACGCTCATAATTATAGATAACCTCAGCTGCACCAAAACCTCAGCTGGAGGTGGCCTATAAAGCACTGTCTCAAAAACCTTTGGGTTCCATTATCAGTAGGCTTTTCATGTTCTTATAGAGTATTGGAGATTTTTATACCCTTGCAAAGGGTAACGTATAGAAATATTCGTTTCCGACCACAAAAACTATATATACAGTGGTGACACAGAAATCACTAGTGATTTTCGTATAACCGCTTGAATTTCAAATTGAATCTGCTTGAGTGGCACAAAACAGCTTGGTTACTAGATCAGATGTCAAAAGTAAAGCGAATTGAAACCGACTGTTCAAAGCCAAGTAGATTTGAGCAGTTGGTTCCAAATCGCTCAAATTCACCATCTTATCTAGCAACCGAAGATATACTTTTCACTTAACATATGAAGTTGTACAATTGAAATTGGAAATGCAAACGTGTGTACCAAAATCTCTAGTGATTTCTGTGTCACCCCCGATATTCTTGATCAGGGTGACGAGCTGAGTCGATTTAGCTTTGTCCGTCCGTCTGTTTGTCTGTTTCTACGCAAACTAGTCTCTCAGTTTTAAAGCTATCGAGCTGAAACGTTGCACAGATTCGTTTTCTTACTACATGCTGCTAGTATGCTCGAACCGACCGTATCGGATGACTGTATCTTATAGCTGCCATAGGACCGATCTGTCGCAAAATGGGTCTTAGTGAGAAAAACTTTTTTGTTTTAAATGTTAACGTCCCCAAACTCGGCCATTATTAATATTATATGCATTCACACAGATTTACAAATTTTGGTCAAAATCGGATGACTATATCTTATAGCTGCCATAGAAACCATCGGTCGAAAAATGGTTCTTAGTGAGAAAAACTTTTTTGTTTTCAATGTTAGTGTTCCCAAACTCGATCATTACTAATATTATATGCATTCACACAGATTTGCAAATTTTGGTTAAAATCGGATGACTATATCTTATAGCTGCCATAGAAACCGTCGGTCGGAAAATGGGTTTTAGGGAGAAACAATTTTTTGTTTTCAATGTCAGTGTCCCCAAACTCGACCATTTCTAATATTATATGCTTTCACACAGATTTGCAAATTTTGGTCAAAATCGGATGACTATATCTTATAGCTGACATAGGACCGATCGGTCGGAAAATGGGTCTTAGTGAGAAAAACTTTTTTGTTTTCAATTTGATCGTTCTTAAACTCGGCGATTGTTAATTTGATATATTTTCAAAAAGATACGCGAAATTTGTTCAAAATCAGATGACTATATCTATCGGAAAATTGGTGTTAGTTTTTGATTTTAATGCTAGCGTTCTTAAACTCTGTTATTTCAAATCCAGCATTTGTAAGGGTATAAAAACTTCAGCCTTCTGCTTAAGGTTGGGCTGGTAGTTGCCTTCAAAAGACAGTATAAATCTGAACTGAAATCGGTTCTAAGGAAATCAGTTCTGGACTTGGTTTCAGCCTGAGCTAATATAGGTAATACTGTTAAATATGGAGCAAGCTAAATCAATTAGTTTTGTTGACAGAAAACCTCGTAAATTTCAACGTAAATAGAAAAGGATTTTTGTGATAATTTGTTTTTAAGCAAATATAAACTTTTACTGAAAGCTAGAAAAGGCTTAATAAATACCATGAATCTTACAATGAGTAGAAATGGTTAACTGAATTCTGAAGTCTTTATGCCAGGAAAAGTCTGTAAAACCGAAACAAATGATATAAAACGATTGTAGAGTGAAAGAGCGGGAGATGAGTGAGGCTTCTTACATTTTACATGAGCGCATGGAAAAGCATTTCAGGCGATGGGTGCCCCGATTGCTTACACCAGTTTCCCAGCCATAGCCCCTGGGGCACGAACATACTCGCCAATTCACACCGAACGCTTGCCGAAGTCATGCATCACTGTGTGTTAGAGAGAGACACAGTCACATTTTCGCGCTCTCTGCTTGGGGAACCCTGGCTTACACTCTAGCAATGTTGGACAAAGTACAACTGCCATTTTTGAACCCTGAACGAAACACCAAAACCAACACAACCAAAGGAACAGTCAAAAGTGTCATACCCTATCTTCAAAAAAAAAAAAAGAGTACACAAAGCAAATTCAAACAATGCCTGGGCAATTTCTGGCCCAAAGGATGAACGCAGCATCAGCAAGCAGCAGCAGCAGCAGCAGCGGCAGCGGCGCGTATGGCGAGCGTTGCAGTTACGGCGAGCGCCTTCAGCAGTTGTTATAAATTATAGTGCTGCATGCGGAATGAATGCCAAGCCAAGTTGGAGCCGTAGTTGGAGTTGGAGACTCTGCTGCACCGATTGGGCGGCTATTTGGCTGGGCGGCTATAAAAACAAACCTGCGCCCCCGCACGTAGCCGGCTCTTGCTTTGCTTTTGCAATGGAAAATATTTAACAGTGTACCGCTATAAAATTTGGTATTCCAAGACGGGGCCAAAAAAAAAAAACAAAAAAAAAACAGAAAAGAGATGCTGAGAAGTTGCCGCCTTGGTGCTTGCTTGGTTTGCCATTACCACGTTGTAGGCATGTTGTAAATGCCAGCCGATTGCTGTGGATGTTTGTCGTTTTGGGACTGTTTGCTGTGTTGTTGTTTGGGTTGTTGATGCAGTTGCAGTTGTTGTGCAGTTGCTGTTGTGTGTCTTGGCCATAAAAAAAAAAAACACAGAAAAAACAGAAATGAGCCCACGGAAAACATGGCGAATTTTTGCATTGCATTTACAGTGGACAATTCTTAGAGTAGTTGAAGGTAATTGCAGGCGCTGTAGTGTATTAGCTGTGTTTGGCATTGGATGTTTCCAAAAAGAGATGTAAGACACATCCTTATTTGAGTGGAGGTATACTTTAATGCCAGTAAATTGCAAGATCTTCTGTTTCCATTTTATATATGTATGTTTAATTTTCTTAATTCCTCTCATGCTACACCACAACAATAAAAGCGTTTGCATATTCTCTTGGTTAGACAAGAACATAAAGTTCAATCAGTCAAACCTCTTTCCAACCCCCTTTTTAGAACACCTCTCTCTATATTATTGCTTAGCCATCAAGACTTTTAGACTTTGTGCCTAACAAAATAGCGACTTTATTTGATGATCCAATGCAACCAAGCCAACCCACGCGCGGTGCAAGACGGAGAAATACAAACAAAGTGCCGCAGTTGTCAACAGCCGACTGTGTCTATGCTAATTACTGGACATGACAACACCGAACGCTTTTGGAATCGCCAGCGCAACCATGTGAACAAAAGGCGCAAAACAAAAAACAACAGCAAAAAAACAAAAAAAAAAAAAAAGAGTTTACGCACACTCCAAGTCGCGTTTGCAATTTGCATAAGCAGCCATAAAAAAACAAGAAGGAAAAACAAACTTGGCAGATACAACACGACAGCAAAACAACGAGTGCCGCCGATCGGACTGTTATGGAAAGATACTTAGCGTACTTAAAATGCGTTTTATTTCAACTTTCTTGGTATTCCTCCTACTTGAGAGTGTGTGAAATTTCCTTTTTGGCAGAGCCTGGGAAATGCAATTTTTTTTGAGGAGAAAGCCAACTTAACTTAGCTACTTTGTAGTTGCAATTGCTACACAGGGAGAAACAATTAAGCGTTCTAAATTTAGAATGAATGAATAATACAGTAGAAGACAGATTGGACATATAAAAAATGTCTACTACCCAAAGCTATGCAATGCAATAACAGTACAGAAGTCAGTAAATTGATGTTGAACTCAAATGAAAATGTTTATTGCATTCTTATGGACAGTAAGAAATGTCATTTCGAACACATGTTTTCAAAATGTTATATCTTTGCTTACAAAAATCGTAGAATTGTTTGGCATAGTTTAGTTTAAAGTTTACTAAAAGGACTTTATGATCATGTTTATTAGAGTCGGAACTAAAGAGTAGGTTCCCCACAAAACGATTCTAAAAAGTGTCAAAATAGGGATTTAGGAAACTTCAGAAGTGATTTCACAAAACAATTTCGTGTTTAGTACGCGAGAATCATCTAGAGTCGCCAATAAACTGAAAAAGTAAAATTTTGTTGCCTTGTGTAATTTAAACATACATCAAATTAGCTCAACGGAGTACCAAAAACACTTTCAGTTCTGTTTCTGTTTCACTGTTGTCCCTAAAAGGGCCAACACACTTTATTTCACACACTGACACTTTACGCTCATGCTACACCACAACAATGTGTGTGGCGTACCAGTTGTATGTGGCGTACCAGTTGTATGTGTGGCTGCGCTGGTGCGGGAGGTTGTGGGTTCGATCCCGCCTCGGACCATCTAATAGAAAAAGTTTTTTCTTTCTTTAAGAAAAGTGCTTTTACAACCCGGTCACCTTCAGCAGCTACTGGCGCCAGCTGTGAAGTATAACTAGCCATGAAAAAGCAAAACTTCTCTAACTATTGCCGTTCGGATTCGGCGTTAAACTGTAGGTCCCTTTCTCCTGTGCGAAAAAGTATAAGCGCACACTCGCCAAGAGATTGAGAGAAGCTTGGCCCTGGCCCTCCTGTAGGTGCTGTTTAAGCCAATTTTACATTTTACCACAACAATTTTAAATTTTGTAAACAGTACTTTACGATCACGGCAAAGAGAGACATAACTTAATTGTAGATTTCCCACAAAACGCTTCTAAAAAGGGTCAAAAGAGGCATTTAAAGCAACTTTAAACTCAACCCTGCTGATCTACGCTTCAGTACTGAATTTGTCAGTGCTGATTCAGACCTGAGAAGTAACAACTGCCTCAATTCATAACTAATTTCAGTAATGTTTTCAGTACTACCCATGAAACTAACACATGAGTTTAGTACTGAAACCAAAAGGCCTTCCAAATCAGGCCTGATTCAGTACTGAGCCGTACTAAAGGGAAATTACCAAAACTCCCGACAGATGCAGCATACGAGAATCATTTAGAATCAATAAACTGAAAAAGTTAAGTTTTGTTGCCTTGGACATACTTAAAAGTCGCTCAACGGAGAACCAAAAACACTTTCAGTTCTGTTTCTGTTTCAAAACATATTTATACCCTTGTAGGGGGTATATTAAAATTCTCGAGATGTTTGTAACGCATGGAAGAAAGCATCTCCGACCACATAAAGTATATATATTCTTGATCAGCATGACGAGCTTAACCAAACTTTGCACGAAATCTTCTGGTTCAAATACGCTGCACATTTGTCGGAACCGGCCAGATCGGATGACTATAGCATATAGCTGCCATAGGAATTGTCGGTCGAAAAAGTAGTTTTAGTTAGAAAAACTTTTTTGTCTGTAACGCAAACGTGCCCAAAACTCGTATTTCTCAGTTTTCTATGCTTTTACACAATTCCATTAAGTTTCATGATAATCGTCCAACTATATAGTATAGCTGTCATGCAAAAGAAATGTCTGAAAAAAAGTCTTAGCAGGAAAATCTTTTTTGTTTTCAAAGCTATCGCTGCCAAACTTGTTAATGATCAATATTATATGATACCACACAATTCTGCCAAGTTTGATCCAAATCGGATGACTATAGCATATAGCGGCCATTAAAGTAGTGGCGCCATCAAGCTGCAAGGGTATATTAACTTCGGTCGAGCCGAAGTTATCTTTCCTCTATTTTTTTTGTTGATTTATTTTCAAGATTTTTATTCATTATTTAGTTTTGGGAGAATAGCGCACCGCGACCAATCTTGGTCTACTGTGCCCCCCTACTGAGTTTACAACTCTCCTAGCAGCCCTATTTCCTGTACGAAGGTCAGGATTTTCGTGGGTTCTAGGTTACTGATATTGGTTGGGTATAAAATGTGTTTCCCAAATCTGCTGAGTCTGCGCCTCGCTAGAGCATCGCAGTGTGCTAGTATATGCTCGGAGGACTCCTCCTTCTCTTCGCAATATCTGCATAGTTGGGTGTTTGTTATTCCCAACTTGGCCCGTTTAGAGCCCTGTCAAGATTCTTAGGGCATTCTTTCCTTGTTGGACTAACTAATTGAACCTCTTTTGAGATTATGGTTCACTATTAATCAGAGCTCGCAAATAACCATCAACACTTTTTTTCAGTTCGATCAGCCCACTGACAAAACAGAAAAAAACAAAGCGCACTCGGTCTCTCACTGAGCAAAACACTTTTTTACCCTCCTCATGTGTTTTCTGTTGAGCATTTTCGGTTGATCAAAACAAACGAGACGGTCTGTCAATAACAACTGAGAGGAACACTTGTGAGCGAGCGCTCACGCAAAAACTGTCTTCAAATGAGCAAAACGCAAAAAGTGTCAGCAAAAAGTGTTATTTGTTTTGTTCGTGTGGTAGGCGGTGGGCTTATGTACTATATGTACAATATACATAATTAAATAAATATGGTTTTAAGGCGTTAAGCAATTACCAAAAACTAATATTTTCTACATTTCATTTGATAGGTTAATAATAATACATTTTTCCGTACTCCACATGTGTACAAAGATCGTTGACTGAGTCAAACACACTCACTCACACACACACACACACACAGGCATCCCAGTCACAAACACGCTTACATTCTTAGAAGACACTTTGGAACAAGGTATAGTTAACTAGGTAGCCGCAATCGCTCTCTCACAACTTCTTATAAAAATACAAAAGAGAGCGAGAGAGCGAACTAAGAACTAAGGAGATGCGTCGCTCGCAACTGTTGTTCACAGACTGATATCTAAGAAGTAAGCAAAGAGAGTGAGAGAGCGAGTTCGGCTACCTAGTTAAGTATGCCTTGCTGTGGAAGTCGGCTCTCGGCAAAACGGTCAGTGAAAGACATGAGCAAAACAGAAACGAAAAAATCGATCTTTGGTTGAGCGAAAACAGCTATTGAGCAAAACAGAATTGAAAGTGTCTTTTTGCTACCTCTTTTCGGTGTGGCTGTAACAGAACAGTTTTTCACAGACACGCTGATGGTGTTTACAGTTTTTTGCGAGCTCTGCTATTAATACTTTAGCTTGTCTCATCCCCCTGGTGTTTACCCAGGAGGCTGTTCTAAGCGTATTCTCTTCCTTTCTAAGGAGCTCCCTAATGGTGTGTTGGCCTATGCCACAGTAGGGCTCTGGTCCTACCCCTTGCGTGCCAATTCGTCGGCCAATTCGTTTCCGGGGATATTATTATGTCCCGGTATCCATCGTAGGGTCAGGTTGTTCCTGCTGCCTAGTTGGTCCAATTTGTTCTTTGTATCTAAGACTAGCTTAGAGGTGAACTTGTTGCTGCTAAGCGCATTGAGCGGTGCTTGGCTATCAGAAAGGATAGCTATGATGTTAGTTCTTTCCCATATTAAGGTTTGCACATCGGGAGATGGCACATACTTCGGCTTGAAATATACTTGCGAATTCTCCCATTGCCTCAGACCTTTTCGTTCCCGGTCCTGCTACCCCAAGTCCAGTTTCTTGGGGCGTCAGGGACCCGTCTGTGTACCACTGAATTGTGTGGTTTCTTCTAGTGAGATCCAATCTCTCTTATTACTTTTGTGAACAGTGAAATTCCTGTCAAAGTGGTACTCAGCCACCATATCGTCTCTGGGTTGGAGGTTTATAGGGATTTCCTTCTCCAGCTTCTCGAGTCCCTTAGGCTTACTATGTGGTTTCTACCCACTCCTTCTGCTGTTAGTCTCTTAGCAGTGTTGCTTTTTTTATTTAAATTTCTAAATTTAGAATTAAGTATTTAAAATAAGTAAAACAAACATAAATTAAGTATAAAGGGTTTCAAAATTTCGCTCAATGAAGAACTAAAAACACTTACTGTTCTGTTTTGGTTTCTCTGTGAACCCTAAAAGACACAAAGACACTTTTTTTAAGGGTTCCAAGGTTAGAATTAGGCATTTAAAACCACTATAAAGAGTTTGAAAAATTCGCTCAATTTTGTACTTAAAAAACTTTTAGTTCTGTTTCTGTTTTTCTGTTGTCCCTTTTCACACTTTTTTAAAGCGTTCTAAATTGAGAATTAGAAACTAAAATTAGTGTAAAGAATTGGCAAATATTCATTCAACAGTCCTGCTACTGTTTCTCTGTTGTCCCAAGAACAATGACCCTCTACGCTCTTCCTGCACCACAACAATAAACAAGAACAAGCACATTTCAATGTTCTGTTAAGATCTTACTGTAACTGCAGCTTACTCAACCAGTTCCACTTAACAGTGTCCACGTTTACAGTGGTTCCCTGTCTTTCATTTTGTCTAACCATTACTCATCTCTTTGTGTTGCCAGAGTCTAAAAACCATATTTAATACTCCCATTTCTCGCTGTGTACCAACAGCCCAGGTAGTTGTTCTACTTAATTCTTCATATATGAATCAATTGATGACAGTATATGTATAATGAACGCCCCATCCGGCCACACTTCATTAATCATCCGTTTCTATCGTATGTTCTGAATTGGACTCATCGACCCTTGGATAACAAAAAAAAAAAAAAATTGCACACCAACAAACAATTCTAATTAGAGCTATTGAAAATATTTTACTCTTCAAACTGGTTTTCAATTGGGATACATCATGGTTTACAGGTAACATGAAAACATGGCCAGAAATGTCAACTATAAAACGTTGTAACACGAATCCCCAGAGCTTCCTCCCTCAATGTAAACTTTCGTTTTTGTTTTTTTTTTTTTTGGTGACCATTTTTGGGGGGGGGAAAAAAAAAAGAACACAAGTCCCAAAAGAAAGACTCACGATATTTGCGTGCCAAAGCGAAATTGTGTGGAAGTCAATTGGCAGTCACGTTTGGACTAAAGCCAAATATCCACAACATCTCCCAGTTTGGCCAAATTAAATTGTCATTGAAAAGGAGAAGGAGAAGGAGGAGAGCTGATTTACATTGAGTTATCGTTCGATTAACAGAGATAGAAATTAATTTTTGAAAACAATTTATATGTGCAGCAGCAGCTACAGAAACAGAAACAGCAACTCCAAATGTCTGTGAGGACAAAAATGTACCATCACGAACCCGGAAGAAGGTTTAAGCTTTGCTCTGCGGTGCTCTGCTCGTCTGTGTGTGTATGTCACATGTGCACAACATTTGTTGTGCTGTGTCTCTGCAATTTCTTCATTTTGGCCAAAACCACAACCGCCCACCGACGCGAAAATTTCTGGTGAAGATCACAGACTAAAGTAAGAACCGGTTGAAATTTGTTCGCGCTTGTTGACAATTGTCGTGTAAGGGCCGCCGTTGTGCGCCGTTAAAACAGAATTTCAAATGTGCTGGAAGCATGTTCCCTAACTCAACGGACAGAGATGGGACCAGTGTTGGCAGAATTTAAGAGCCAAATGGCTAAGGAAAAATTGCAATAATTTTTCAAGGTGCCTCTTAGCCTCAAAAACAAGAGTACTCACACTTATACAGAAAATCATTTGTCAAATAACAACAAACGCAAAGAAAAGATGAGGAAAAAAAGGATATTCTCCTAGGTCTAAGCATAACACACTTTAACTCTTAAGCTAAGGTCCCAAAGGCAAATAATTTGCCAAATTTTGATAAAAAAAAATTGGACTAAATCGCCATGTTGGCAGATTTGGCAGGACCTAAAACTAAAACTATGCTTCCATATGTAAATATGGCCCCATAGTTCCGTAATTTGGCCTACTTAGTCACATTTTCATCCAAATTTGGGCAAATTATTAGCATGAACAACTCAAAGTGAAGATAAGTGTTTGCATCCGGCTCGAAGGACCAACTGAAATACAATTTGCAACAACTCGAAGCTTACTAAGTTTTTGTCGTATGTGTATGTACTTTTGTACTCCATTTACTTCATTGTTTATGCTCCAAAAATGGTATACAGAAGTCGTTTTTTGATCCTCCTTCACCGAACTTAAGTCTAAGCATATTTCAAGTTAACTCTTAGATTTCATTGGGAAAATCAAGTCAAAGTAACGACTATTGTTTGTATCCGACTCAAAGGACCAACTGAAATACAATTTGCCACAACTCGAAGCTTAGTAAGTTTTTGTCGTATGTGCATGTACTCTTGTACTCCATTTACTTCAATGTTTATGCTACAAAAAGGGTATACAGAAGTCGTTTTTTGATCCTCCTTAAGATGAGCTATTCGACACACTTAAGTCTAAGCATATTTCAAGTTAACTCTTAGATTTCATTGGGAAAATCAACTCAAAGTAACGACTATTGTTTGTATCCGACTCAAAGGATCAATTGAAATTCAATTCGCCAGTATTCGACAGAAAAAATAGAAGCTTTCTAAGCTTTGTCATATATTTCTGTACTTTTGTAATCGATTTACATCAAAACGGCATAAAAAAGTATAGTTATTTGATTCTGCTTAAGACCATACATTAGTTTAAGCATATCTCAAGTAATTTCTTAGATTTAGGGCCGATTTCTCTTCTTCCAGATAGCTGCTATGTATCAACTAATCCAACAAATAGTGAAATTTCGATTTCATTGCCTACTAATTGCATCATAAGCAATCTGCTACTTCAACCTCCAGAAAGCCACTATGTATTAGATAGGCATTTGACTTTTTGCCATTCACTGTAAATTAACATAATATTTGGGGTGGGTTTTTAATTTGTGCTAAGCAAAACAATTTGTAAAATGAATTTGAACCGGGCTATTTACCTTCACTCACTGGAAGATTCTGATGAAGACATTGTGCCAATTTATAGAGAGAGAGTATACAACTTGGAAGATTCCGGCTTTACCATCCATCCATCTTATCGAGCAGTTACATTAAGTTTCGGGACCCCAATGAAGTCATAAGAGATTTTTATAAAATAGCTAAGTTCCCGAAGGTTATGGGAGCTATTAATTGCACCCATGTACGGATTTAATCGCCAGGCGGTGACCATGCCAAGATATACTATAACAGAAAGGGATATTTCTCGATAAATGTACAAGCAGTATCTAGCGCAAAGTTATTTTTGCAAGATGTGGTTGCAAGGTGGCCTGGTTCATCCCATGATAGCCTGAGTAGTGCGCTGAATTCCGGTCTTGCAGTTTTGCCCATGATTGCTTCTTTTGTTTCGATAACATTCTTGTTCTCCTCAACTAGAGCTACTAGTTCCCATACCTCCTCGTCTGTAAAGTTCTTAGCACGTGGCCTTTTTGTTGTGTTTTCCATAATTTCAGATGACAGCCAAACTTTTAACCAACATAAAATGACACAGCAAATCCGCTGTTTGACAGTGCTGCCAGATTTTCACTGGAAGGGCTACCACCTTATTAGAGAATTTGTCATTCATAGTTAAACGTTTTAGATAAGTTTATTCATTGGATTTGTAATCCAATGTAGTTATGTGGGACTTTATCTATTGCATAGAGCTACTTGTCAAATAGCTATTTCTCACTTATTTAGAAGATGAAAAATCGGCCCTTAATTGGAATAATCAAATCAAAGCAAAGACAAGTGTTTGTATCCGGCACGAAGGACTTGAATTCAAGAATTCGCCTTAAAAACTGAGGATATAACAAGACGACCTTTTCTTTTGATTATATTTTAAAGTTCTGTGAACTAATACATCTTCTTAACTTTAAAATCTCCTTAGTCTTCCTTAATTAAAGAAGCTTTGATTGATCATGAATGAGTAGACGCAAATAAGTAGCTCACTTTTTCTTTAATTGTGCTTTTTTGTTCAGTGACTCATTGTTCAGCCACTCATAACTTTTCAATGACTCTTTGTTGTTGTTGTTTTTGTCTGTTAAGACTGTTGTTTAGTGACTTATTGTACAGTGATTGTTCACTTGGTTGTGCTTTGTCTCAGTTTAGTTACTTTCTACTCTGTGACTGTTCACTCTCTGTTTCCCTGTCATCTAACAAAAGGAAAGACCGAAAAGTGCAACAAAGTTACACTTGTTATACTCTGTACCGAAGGTACATAGAGTATATTAAATTTGTGCAAAAGTATGTAACAGGGAGAAGGAATCGTTTCCGACACTATAAAGTATATATATTCTTGATCAGCATCAACAGCCGATTCGATATAGCCATGTCCGTCTGTCTGTCTGTCTGTCTGTCCGTCTGTCCGTCTGTCCGTCCGTCCGTATGAACGCACAGATCTCAGAGCTGGTAAGAGATAGAGGTTTGACATGTATGGGACATATATTTCTTATACTTGCAGGCAGATCAAGTTTATTTTCAATTTTTGCCACGCCCCCTCCCGCCCCCTCAATTTGGAAAAAGCGTCATATCTCCTACAGTTTTGAAGATAGATCGTTCGTACCTTCTAGAGATACCTTGTAAACAAAATTATTTATCAATTTGCTGAAGGAATGATAAAGATCGGATGAACGATACTCAAGTTATCAGCAAAAAACGGCCAGTAAACACCCCCCACCCATCACCACAGCATTCTATTGAACGGCAATCTTAGTGAGAGAGAGAGAAAGAGAGAGAGAGAGAGAGTGAAACTTAGAGATGAGCGAGTATAACTCGTGAGCAAATGCGAGCTGCGACGTTAAGGGTACAGAGTATGTTATAGTCGGGCTTGACCGACCTTCTTTCTTGTTTTAATGAGAAATGAGAATAGTTGATGAACAACTGAACAAGTGAGCAACAGAGTAACTTAACAACTAAAGGGTGGCTAATCAACTGAACAATTTGAGTTTAGTAGAGCTAAAATATGAACACGTTTAGTAAAATGGACCAAATTTACCCAACACTAGATTAAGTGATAGCTGTTTTGGTGCTTTTCAGTTCCGAAAGTATCAAATCTGAAATGGCGATTCTCAATAACTTGAAGTATGGGTATTGAACCTTAATTTGAATAGGTTCTTTTTGGCATACGGTGGCAGTTGGGACTTGCGGCATAATTCAATGTTCGGAGCGAAGTTTTAAGGCAGGGATCGGCAATGGAGAATTTATGACTCAGCAGAGCAAAGCTGTTAATCCACAGCCTTGCAAGCTCTCTGTTCCCTGCCTCTGTTTGCTGAAACAACATTAAAGTAAAAAAAGATAAGCTTTCGAGAGAGATAAGCTTTTCTCTGCTCCCATTGCCGACCCCTGCTCAAGAGTCTTAATGACTCAGCAAAGAAGCGAACTTTAAAGCAGCGATGGCCCCGCTTGGCCCGAAAACATTTGGCTATTCACACCGACACGAGCCGAACGCATACCAAGGCTTGTGCCAAGAGAGCAAACTGCTTTTCAGTCGCTGGCCTGCAGTCTTTCTTTTTGACCACACTTTTCGTGACAAGCCCTGCCTTAAAACTCTCTGTGTTCTAGCGTTGCGTTGCGTTGTGTTCCGTTGGCAGCCGCCGAGCAAAACAAAATTGAAGCCAAATATAGAAGCTTTTACAAAACTCTCAGTTGCCAGTGGGAACATCTCTGCCAAAAACAACTAGGCTACCCCTGTTTTAAAGCAGCGATGGTCACCAGTACCCCCTTGGGGGGCGAAGATATTTCGCTACTTACACATATACGAACCAAACGCATGCCGAAGCTGAGGCCAGGAGAGTAAACATGCTTTCAGTCTTAGCCTTCTATGTAGTCAGATCGAAGCTGGTTTACGGCGCTTTATTTTCGCACACCAATACACTCACGTTTTGGTCTCGCTCTCGTTGACCAACGCTGATTTAAAGTATTTAAAACTCAGCAAAGAAACGAGCTTTAAAGCTCTCTACTCTCTGCCTCTGTTTAGTGGAAAGCTTATTGAAAGCTCTCTGACCATTTGCTGCACACGTAAGCAAACATGTTCTCAAGTGCCAGTGGCAACTTCTCTGCTCCCATTGCCGATCCCCGATACAAAGTAGACAATGTTTAAGTTTCAAACGGAACTGCAACAGCTAAATGGTCACCACTGGATGCTACAGCGACAGCGAAACGTTGGGTGTAAATTACATTAGCACAGAAGACGGAGGCAGCAGTTGCTGTTGCTCTCGTCAAAGTTGCAATCAATCATGTGGCTAAGAATGCCGGACGACCAGCATCTTAAATGGAACCTGTTTGGCTCTAGCTATCAGTGTTAAATCTACAAGATCATTTTCTTGCTACTCAAACCCATAATTTGTGATTGTTATAAAGTCGAACAGGGAGGAGGAGGAGGAGGTGGAGGAGGAGGAGAGACGTAATAGACTCGTCGCCACGCGTAATAATGAATTGAAACGTTTCTGATGGCCTTGTTGCCTTGCTGCCCAACCATCGATCACCCGTACCAGCAGCAACAGCATCGGCATCATTTCACTTGAATTCTGTGTATTGATATTCCTTGATCTGTTTCCCAGAAACTCTAGTGGGCCATTTCATTCTACAGAGAGAAATGTCTTGTGCAATATCAAATGGAACTAATCTTCAAGCCGCACGAATTGACTGCCAAGACGAGCGGGCGGTCTAGGCCAAAGTCGAAGACAGCGACTGAGACTGAGACTGACAATATACCCTTTGATTAAAGGGCTTATTTCCAGCTGAAACTCGGTCATCGCTCAGAGTGCCTCTCATCCTGCCATTCCGTCGTGGTCTACGCGCGCGCCTATCGCCAACTGTCATCATTTTCAAATTATTTCTCGTTGAATATCTAATCAAGATTCATGCATGATCGCGGCTAAATTGCTGCCAGGCAGCATAACAATTGCACAGGCAAACCAACAACAACCGCCATTCAGGCTCAGGCTCAGGCTCAGGCTCAGAAGGAGGCTGGCTGGTTTTTCTTTCTTTCTTAGCATTTTGTGGTGCATTGTTTTTCCCTGGGCAAGTTAATAGTGTTGTTATTGTAAAACCAATTTCTGGCTTTTCGGGTTTACCTTTTGGCCAGAACAAACAGAAATATGAATCAGGCACAAAAAAAAAAAAAAACAAAACCCATTTTTTTTTTTGCATGTAATTATTTATGTTGTTGTTATTGCACTCATGTATTCCGTATATAGTTGCACTTGAACTTTAACTCGTCTTTATTTTTTACTTAATTGAAACTAGACACAGCGGTCGAGTCGCTTTGGGTAGGTAAATAATTCAATTACACACACACACACAATGCGCAAAATGCCGGGAGACTCAAGTCAGAATTTTTAAGTTATTGACGAGGGCATGTAAATGCAATGAACAGGGTGCATTCACTCAGCTTCCAAATAAGTTACATGGTTTAGTCGTTTAATTTCTGATCACATGGCCAGAAATCGCTGCACACTTTAAGGTATTCTGCAAGAAAAACAGTTTTTGGGTAGACAAAAAGCACTTTCAGTTCGGTTTCTGTTTCAAGGGACAACAGGATAAAGTAAACCAAGCTCGAGCCCTCGCTTACTCACTTTTACTGACTCTCTCCGCTCACGTAACACCACAACAATAAAAAAAAAGCACTTACGCCTTCCACTTCATGCATTTTCATCGTTGTTAAACACATGTTGGTTGATCACTTCGATGAAATCAAGCTCGCGCACTCGCTTACTCTCTTTTACTGACTCTCTCCGCTCACGCAACACCACAACAATAACAGAAAAGCATGTACGATTTCCATTTCATGCATTTTGGTCCCCGATAAGTATATATTCGCCGACCACTTCGCTGAAATCAAGCTCGCGCACTCGCTTACTCGCTTTTACTGACTCTCTACGCTCACGCAACACCACAACAATACAAAACAAAAACACTTACGCCTTCCACTTCATGCATTTTGGTCTCCGTTAGGCACATATTCTTTGACCACTTGCTGAAATCAAGCTAGCGCCCTCCCTTAATGGCTCTCACCGCTCACGCAACACCACAATAACAAAAATAGAACACGTACGCCTTCCACTTCATGTATTTTCATATTTGTTAAACACATGTTGGTTGATCACTTCGCTGAAATCAAGCTCGCGCACTCGCTTACTCTCTTTTACTGACTCTCTACGCTCACGCAACACCACAACCATAACAAAAAAGCGGGTACGATTTCAATTTCATGCATTTTGGTCCCCGTTAAGTACATATTCGCCGACCACTTCGCTGAAATCAAGCTCGCGCACTCGCTTACTCACTTTTACTGACTCTCTCCGCTCACGCAACACCACAACAATAAAAAAAAAAACACTTACGCCTTCCACCTCATGCATTTTCATCTTTGTTAAACACATGTTGGTTGATCACTTCGCTGAAATCAAGCTCGCGCACTCGCTTACTCTCTTTTACTGACTCTCTACGCTCACGCAACACCACAACCATAACAAAAAAGCATGTACGATTTCCATTTCATGCATTTTGGTCCCCGTTAAGTACATATTCGCCGACCACTTCGCTGAAATCAAGCTCGCGCACTCGCTTACTCTCTTTTACTGACTCTCTACGCTCACGCAACATCACAACCATAACAAAAAAGCATGTACGATTTCCATTTCATTCATTTTGGTCCCCGCTAAGTACATATTCTTTGACCTCTTCGGTGCAATAAAGCTCGCACACTCGCTGACTCTCTTTTACTGACTCTCTCCGCTCACGCAACACCACAACAATAAAAAAAAAACACTTGCGCCTTCCACTTCATGCATTTTGATCTGCGTTAAGCACATATTCTTTGACCTCTTCGCTGAAATAAAGCTCGCACACTCGCTTACTCTCTTTTACTGACTCTCTCCGCTCACGCAACACCACAACAACAAAAAAAAAACACTTGCGACATCCAACTCATACATTTTGATCTTCGTTAAGCACATATTCGCCGACTACTTCGCTGAAATCTAGCTTGCCCCCTTGGTTACTCTCTTTTAACTCTCGCAACTTTCACTTCAAGCACACAATTTCTGTGTGTTCTTCCCTCTAAAGACTTAACCCACATGCCTTGCGCGTTCATTTCTATTAAGATAAATGATAATTTAATTAAATTATATTATTGAACATGTTTGCTTTTGTTCATCGGTTGGTTAATTTACTGTCCCATTCGGTTGGTGTCGTCGCGTCACTTAATTGCCATTAACTTTTGTGTGACATTTGTGACATTTCCGAACGCCTGTTGGGTGTGGATCGGGCCTCAATTGACCCCAAAATGGCCTTCTAATTGTTTTTATTAGATTTACAACAGCCACGAGCCACGAGTGAGTGACCCATCTCACCCCCTTTTACCCAACGCCTCTGTTTGATCAACCAACAGAACCAATTTCCAGCAGTCAGCCTTAGGCTCTCTGGTCAGTTTTGACATTTTTATTCGCGCGCGCATGTCTTGCACTTTACGAGTCTTTTGTAGCTGAAGCGGGAGCGGGTCATATTTTCTTTTTTTTGCCAGAAAATTATTATCAAACATGCAAATCTTGCTCATGGCCAGTTGCGGGCATCGTAAATTGATTTTGTGATTCACCTTCACCTTCTCCCTTCTGCTTTGTCCTTTCCAGCTTCGTGCTACTTGTCTTTAAGGCAGCCAATTGAAACCAACTGAAAGCTAACCCCCAAGAATGGTGCTGGTGCTGAATGGCGTGCTGCAGGATGACTGCCCCATGGACACCAACAGTTTGTTTCTGCAGCATCCCGTCTATAGAGATTATGCCCAGCAATTGCACTCCATACAGGCCAAGGCGGTGGGTCCGGTGGGATTACTCTACGTGGGTCAACGTGAATTGGCTGCAGCGGCACCCCATGACAAGAATATCAACATAATTGGCGCCGACGATGCCACCACCTGTATTATAGTTGTCGTTAGGCACTCGGGTAAGTTGTCCTTGTTTTACATAAATTGGCTTCAGTTGGCTCATTAGGATAAAAACCAATTGCAGGCTCCGGTGCCGTGGCTTTGGCTCATTTCGATGGCAGTGGAGTGGATGAGGCTGTATGCACAATGGTCTCGCGGGTTCAAGAGCTGGCCCTGGGTTATCCAGAAGGACGCATCGAGTTGCAGTTGATTGGTGGCTATCGGGATTCGCAGGGCTATGGCGAGGATGTATTTTTTGGCATTATGCGTAAGTATGCGATAGGAAAATAGATCGGAGGTTAATCTACAGATATGGGAAAATAGACAAAAGTGCTGTAAAAATTGTGATTCGATAAAAAAATGTTCTTTCAAAATACTTTTTACGGGTTTTAAGATCCAGCAGGTTACAACAAATCAGTCTTTTTTTGGTTGACACACCCTTCTAGGTGCCAAAAAATGTACTTCTCGTCCCGATTTTAAGAAATGTGGTGTTTTATTTTTATACGGGTTTGTATAATATAGGTTTTGTATAGAGTTGATCAATATTTGTCATAGTTATAGACAGATTTAGGTCAGATAGTCGTTAATTAGTCTTCAGAAAGGGATTGTGGAATGGAACAGTCTCTTAAAGCTACTTTAGGTATCAACTTTAAGAAAAGTCGGTTGGAAGAAGTATAATAAAGGTTCCAAGGGTTCCCATTTTCATTAACCTGGGTCGACGTTTGTCAGAGTTATACACAGATTTAGGTCATATAGTGGTATATTATTCTTTAGTAAGGAATTGTGGAATAAAACACCCTCTTAATAGGCTATTCACACTGAGGCACAGCTAACATCATTATCAAAGATATTCCATAAGCATTTGCCGTGCCAAAATTGTATCATCATTCCAACATCTTCTGTGGATGTTCCTATTTTACTTCGTTCTAATCAGTATTTTTACGATAGTTTTTGTCCACCGCTAAAAATTTCTCATTCACTGCGAAAGATAAACAATGTCAACGAACGGGAATGGCGAAATATGCTTAATTAATTCAAAAATATTAAAAATTCCGAACCAACAATTACAAGAAACAGACGTAGGATTATCATAGTAAGTATTATTAACTGAATTATATGAATAGACATTTGATGATGTACATGTTGAGGAATTCGTATCGAATGATATTATAGAGTTCGTCCCAGAGGTGTCGGATTGTGGCACCATTTCTGAAATGCCTGACCACCAAGCGGAAGCATCAAAGGGATCTTCGTAGTATGCTTCATAAGATGGCAGCGAGTCAAGCTACCTTCCAGTCCGAACCATTTGTGCCTTGCAATACGCTTTTATTCTTCATTCGAAATAAACCTAAATATATCAGATCTTATCTCTTCAGCAACAGAAGAGTAGTCAGCAGAAGTATTAGATTGGTTTGGCTTCTTAAGGGGGTTCATTTAAGGCAAGTTTCCAATTTCCATTGTAGGCACTGTTGTGGACATTTAAGATATAGCAGTGGAATGACATTGCGTCAATTTGTGCCTCTTTATCTCAACACTTCAAGCCTGCTTACAAGCATTAAGAATGTTGATTGCGCCATCCTAATGTTCTTTTTTATACATGTTAAGCCGCTTCTTAAATATAAAATGATAACTTGTAAGCAAATTGCACCACTTACAAACATCCAAGCGCTTCTTGGTATGTGTTGATGGGCAGCAGCTCCTCTTCATCTTCAATCTCTGCAACAATCGCGCATTATAGACTAAATCTGCTATAAGTTGCCGAATTAAAAGTTGCTGTTTTGTAACAACAGGTACAACAACCACCAATTGTTCTTTAAAATTTTGTTAATGAATTTTTTTTTAGCAGTTTGCTAAATAACTTGGGCGACTGAAGATGTTAGATGTCAGATGTGGTCAGTGTAAATCGCAATTTCACATCTTCAAAAAATTCCTTGCGTTCCGCTGAGATGTGCTCAGTGTGATTAGCCTATAAAGATAATATGTACGTTAGGTCACAACATAAAGAAAGTTAGGTTTGTAGAAGCATAATACAGGTTCCAAGCCTTCCATAAAGCTAATTTTTTTAATCTGGTTGGATATTTGTCGGATTTATAGACAGATATTGGTCATATAGTCGATAATTAGACTTCAGAAAGTGATTGTGGAATGGAGCAACCTCTAAAAGGTACCTTAGGTATCAACTGTAAGAAAAGTCGGTTGGAAGAAGTATAATACAGGTTCCAAGGGTTCCATAAAGCTCATTTTCATTAAACTGGGTCGATATTTGTCTGAGTTATAGACAGATTTAGGTCATATAGTGAAATATTATACTTTAGTAAGGAATTGTGGAATAAAACACTTTCTTAAAGGTACATTAGGTCCCAATTTAAAGAAAAGTAGGTTTCTAGAAGTATAACACAGGTTCCAAGCCTTCCATAAAGCCAATTTTTTTTTAATCTGGGTAGTTCTTTGTCGGATTTAAAGACAGATATTGGTCATATAGTCGATAATTAGACTTCAGAAAGTGATTGTGGAATGGAGCAACCTCTAAAAGGTAACTTAGGTATCAACTGTAAGAAAAGTCGGCTTGTAGAAGTATTACACAGGTTCCCAGTTTTCCATAAAGCTCATTTTCATTAAACTGGGTCTATATTTGTGTGAGTTATAGACAGATATTGGTCATATAGTGGTATTTTATTCTTTAGTAAGGAGTTGTGAAATAAAACACCCTCTTAAAGGTCCTTTAGGTCCCAACTTTAAGAAAAGTTGGTTTGTTGAAGTATAATACAGGTTTCAAGTCTTTCATAAAGCCAGTTTTTTTTAATCTGGGTGGATATTTGTCAGAGTTATAGACAGATTTAGGTCAGATAGTCGTTAATCAGTCTTCAGAAAGTGATTGTGGAATGGAACAGTCTCTTAAAGCTACTTTAGGTATCAACTTTAAGAAAAGTCGGTTGGAAGAAGTATAATACAGGTTCCAAGGGTTCCATAAAGCCCATTTTCATTAACCTGGGTCGATATTTGTCTGAGTTATAGACAGATTTAGGTCATATAGTGGAATTTTATTCTTTAGTAAGAAGTTGTGGAATAAAACACCCTCTTAAAGGTAATTTAGGTCCCAACTTTAAGAAAAGTTGGTTTGTAAAAGTATAATACAGGTTCCAAATCTTTCATAAAGCCAATTTTTATTAATCTGGGTGGATATTTGTCGGAGTTATAGGCAGATTTTTGTCACATAGTCCTCAATTAGTCTTCAAAACAGGGATTGTGGGAAGCAACACCCAGTTTAAGGTACTTTAGGTACACAGTTTACGAAAAATCCGTTAGAAGAAGTATAATGGAGGTTCCAAGGATTCCATAAAACCCATTTTCATAAACCTAGGTCAATATTATTCAGAGTTATGACCAAATTTAAGTCAAGTAGTCGTAAATTGTTCTTAAAAATGTCGCCTTATAGAATTTAAAGGACCATTTTCATTAACCTAGGTCGATATTATTCAGAGTTATGACCAACTTTAAGTCAAGTAGTCGTAAATTGGTCTTTGGAAAGGTGTTTTAGAAAAATACACCATCTTAAAAGTACTTTTGGTAGCAAATTTAAGAAATGTGGCCTTATAGAAGTATTATACAGACTTAAAGGACCATATTCATTAACCTAGATCGATATTTGTAGAAGTTGTAGATAGATTTTAGTCATCTACTCTATATATAAAACAGTGTGTCCTGACTGACTGACTGATTCACTGATTCACTGATTGGCAATCAACGCAGAGCGCAAACGGTAAGAGATAGAAGGCTGAAATTTGGACAGGAGTTTCCATTAGTGTTGAAAGTGCGTACTAGAACGGGGTTTTGGAAAATTCCAAACGGAAAAGTCGGAAAAGTTTGTATGGGAAAAATTTTGTTTATCATCCGATTGACTTGAAATTTGGTTTGTAAGCATAGTACGCGAAATAATTCGACACGTGTTTTCCCGATTTTGGTAAATCCGGCCAGGAGGAAAATGGCCGGAAAATTCTGCATGCAAAAAACTATTTTTCATCCGATTGAGTTGAAACTCGGTTTGTAAGGATAGAATACGAAATAGTTTGAAATGTGATTTTCCAATGTCGGAAAATCCGCCCCCCAGGCGTGAAAATTCCCGGAAAATTCAATAGGCAAAAAACTATTTTTCATCCGATTCGCTTGAAACTCGGTATGTAAGGATAGATTACGATAACGATAACGATAACGATAACGATAACGATAACGACAACGACGACGACTACAAAAACGACAACGATAACGATAAAGCTCAAGATAGCGATAGCGGTAACGGTAATTATTCACTGTACTAGTGGCGACGCAGCGAAGCGCGACGGGTTATTTGCTAGTTTAGTTATAAATTAGTCAATTGAAAGAGATTGTGGGATGTTACACCATCTGAAAGGTACTTTAGGTAACCACTTTAAGAAAAGTCGTTTTGTAGAGATATACAGCCATGCTCCCATTTTCGATTTCGCAAAAATTTTACGATTTGGTCGCTAAATCGCAAAAGTAGTTGCTCCGAAATTCGCAAATCGCAAAATTTCGCCTATTTAAAACCGGCGACGTCTGAGTCCGTGAAATTAAAAGTAAATGGAAAATGTCGCTACAGTTAACAGCTGCCATCCTATGAATCAATTTTTTTAACATTCTTTGACTCTTTAAGATTGTATTTGTCGACTCTCTTATACAATTTGGATTTAACTCTTGTGTTAAACAATTCTTTTCCTAACCCTCCAAAAATTGCACAAGCAGCAAAATACCTTTAGACAACAACAAATTGCGATTTGGCTATGGTATATATCGATACATAACTATCGATAGCCGATAGAATTGCTAGAGTTGCCCAAGTAGGCAGCGGAACTTAAAAAGATACGAAACAATGCTTAAACTTCACATACAAGCTTGATGATTTTTAGTTGTGGGTTAATTATGCTTTTAAATTATTTAAGTAAATACCACACAGAACTACAAGCAAGTTTTTTAATAGTAAAAATGTGAGTGGCATGGTTGCAAAATGATGACTACGATCGTTGGCAACTCTGTCAGCTGTTTTTAAAGCGTGTTTATTATTGAAACAAGCCAAACATGTATGTAAGTTTCGTTATAATTTAAATTTGCCTGTCTAATTTTATTCATTTTGAATATTATTATTCCATTAATTGTAGGGGCAAGCATAAGAATTCGAATCAGGATGAAATCATTCTCAAGTTTATGAGAAATAACCCTGATTTGGCTAGGGGATTTGCCAAGGGCGATCGGATTGCCATTGATGCCAAATGGTTAAAGTTGGCAGTTGAATTAAATACGGTTGTAGGTTTTCTAATTAGAATGTGTGTTCCATCTACACATGCGATAATGCTAGGAAGTTGGTATTTGGATCTGTAATGGCGCTCATCAGCTGTTTTTGTTATGTGGAATGACACAAACCGGTTTGGAAATGAAACATTATCGATATCAAAAACTGACGAAATTCGGAGCACACTAAATTGAAATCGTACGAATTTGCTCAAATCGCAATTCGCAAAATTAAGTGAAAACCGGAGCATGGCTGATAATCCAGGTTCCAAGGCTTCCATTAAGCCCATGTTCATTGACCTAGTTCGATATTTTTCGGAATTATAATCAACGAGTTCAGCTGGCTCGAGGTCCGAAAAAGTTGCGCTTGTTCACAAATATCTGGATCACTTACATTCTCCCTTCTCCCCCCCCATAGAATCATTCCACAAGCATCACCTCGAAATTGATTTGACTCAGGCCTGCGTGGGTGAGCTGAATACCATGCTGCGTGGTGAAATCAATTGCCCCATTATCTATGGCGTGGGCGTTAACATCAAGACTGGTGAAATCTTTCCGGCTACATTTCCGGACCGAGGACCCGATCGGGAATTGCGCGATGCACGCATTTTTATGGGCGCCCAATCGGTAAGTAATTAGCTTTGACTTTTGCCTTTCAAAATCAAATCAAATCCTCAATCCATCATTTTTGCCTAGGTTTTGGATGTATACGATTCCACGCTGGGCATGCTGCGCATTGGTCCCTTCAACTATGATCCCTTGCGTGGAGCCGACTTGTGGCTGTCACAGACAGATGAGTTTCTGCTACAGCATTTGTCCTCCAGTCCCGATGTAGAGCCACCGCACTTTGCGCCTCAGGTGAGTGTTGACCATTCCCCCCGCCCCCTGTGGATTTCGCAGCAATCTAATTGCCATTCTCTTCTTTTGCAGACGCGTGCCACCATCCGATTCATACAGGAGAACCAGTTTCCCGCTGTCACCGTCTTCAGGGACAATCGGCCACGCTATTTTAGGCGCGACGAGACAACGGGCTGCTGGGTTTTGGTTAGATATTAAAGCTTAATTTAGTACATTTTATTAGTTGTTACACGCTCTCAAATTAGTTGAAATGTCCTGGCGTTTTAAGTGTTGTGGTGCATGTGTTAATTGTCCTTCCCCTTGTCTTGCTTTAATTCGTTTCAACCTTTTTTATATATCATTATTTATAACTCTAATTAGCAATTGCATTGGCAATTTCGTATCTCAAATAAACGTCTCTCTCTTCAATTAGATACAAGATTGAGTTTTGGATAGAGAACAACCCAGTTTTGGAATGCGCCTTATAAAAACGGATCTGAGAAATTAAAAAAAAACAAAAAAAAAATCACATTTCTAGGCATATGTGACTCTTAATTAAACAAATCTTAGCAAAATATATATATATATAGATATATATATATATGTATGTATATCCAAAAAAACCGACACTTGTGTAAACCCAATTTCAAAATGCAATCATTTTAGTTGTAAAACTGTAACTAAGTGTAAAACTGTAATCGAAACTGTAAGAAATTCAAATGGCTTGGCTATTCGTAAACAAAATACTAAATATAATACAAATTAAATGGAAAAGAAATGAGTGTTTCAATGGGGGTTTCTACGGGCAGCCACACAATGTGTAAAAGTAAAATTGGCTCAAACAGCACCTCCAGGAGGGCCAGGGCCAAGCTTCTCTCAATCTCAGCCACACAATGTGTAGTTGGGGACAAAAGACAACATTTACCTAGGTCTGAGCCTTACAGATTGGATGCTCTGATCTGAAAAAGTACTTTCCGGGCGGATTTAAGTATGTAAACATTAAGTTCAGTCTTCAATCTATAGGGCGCTGTCCATGGCTACGAAATCGGCCGCGAAATGAAAAACTCCATATAAAAAAAACTGCTAAGGAATTTTTGTGTGTGGCCGTTTCAAATTCTGTTTCTACCAATCGCGAGAAATTCTTACGTTAACACTACGTCTTGTTCGAGCTCTGTTAAGTGCTTTAAGTGCTGTTAACGCCTTTTTTTGCCGTGACGTGAACAAAATAGGTTTTTATCTAATTTGTGCTGCGAAATTGAATGGCCAAATTGAAAATGAAAAATGAAAAAAAAGAATCCTGCAGAAAGCGTCGCCTAATGGCACTTTCTATGGCCGGCAAGCTGAATTTAATAAACGCCATGAAAGTGAGGAGCGTGGTGCGGGACTTGGCGGATAAGAAACACTCGGAAACCCGCCAGAGAACACCGGCGGACCGGAGCACGGTCTGCAACATCATGTGGCATCTCCTGTCACCACAAACCACAAGCGAGGAGCTTAAAATCTATTTGGCCAGCATTGAAACACTTCACACTCCAGTCCCCTCAATCAGTTTGATTTGATTCACCAAAAGTAAAATCATTGAACAGCTGCCGGTGCTCAATGATCGCGACAGTAAAACGGCCACAAACCGAATGCCCGCTCCCAGTTCAGTGGACAGCGAACTGCTGGCCTCCTGTCAAGCGGTACTATAGCGGATAGTGCAGCCTAAAATGACCCCCTGAAGGTGACCGAGCAAAAGCGGATCGGGCAATGAGGATGTGCCCTACATCAATGCCAATTTTATCAAGGTAAGAAATGGGCGAACCAAACTTCAGCTTTATAAACAAATTCCATTTCCTAACGTTTCCCTGACAGGGCCCCGACTACGTGGCCAAGTGCTATGTGACCACCCAGGGACCGCTGCCCATTACTATTTTAGAGTTCAGCGGAGCCGCCAAGTCACACAGGCTACAGCAGTACATCCTGAAGATCATCATGACCTGACCAACTTTACGGAATTACTTTCCAATCAATATGAACGAAATCTTTGCCATGGCAGCCAAGTGCGAGGTTTTCGTTAAGTGCCGCTGCTCGGGACTACATCGAATTGTCATAATGATAACAATTAATTTATTATTAATTTCATTTTATAATAAAAATATATTAAAATAGCACATTAAATATGTTATATTCATAATCCTGCAAGGTGTTGTTGTTTATAAGTTCGCGGGCATATTTAACAGCGCCAGAGCAGCGCAAGGTTTCTTTGAAACGTTTATCGGCAGAGTAAATTGTGTTATCGTGGTATTAACATAGGCTTAGCAGACTTTGTTAAGAATTTGCGGAATATCAAGTTTTTCACAAGAAATTTTTTGGCGACCCGTGGATACCGCCCTTATCAGACAAGATTACATTCACATACCTAGATTAACATTTGGCAAAACTCAAGGGACTATTGTCATTTTTTCATTATGTTCGTTTGTTTTTTCGAACGGGATTAGTGAAAAGTCTGCAGAAGAAACTATTTAGTTGTAATAAATATCGCTTGGTAGTCGGCAGTTTGCTTTTCCTTCAATAAATTTAATCAAATTTTCTTCACATTCAACAATTCAAGTTTCCCGCCATAGTCCAAACTGTTACGTTAACATTTTTGGTATTTTTCCTTAGCAGGGTCACACTGTCGCGCTAGTACATTTTCATTTTGGCTACCTGCTGCCTGACAACTCTAGTCGTGTCGTCGTTGTCTTGTGAACTTGTTGGGTGGACAGTGATATATTTCGATTTAACTCTATTTCGCGTTGATTAATTGCTTTTTTCTAATCATATAATACTACAAAATACACACACTTTGAGCATAGTATGCGCTTGCCGAGCAGGCCTTACTGGAACCGAGCACTAAAAAGAAAATTTAAGACTGACAAAAAAATAGCTGCACAGCAGAGACGCCAGAGACACGACGTGTTGCTGCTGCCTGTGTTAGCGATTTCTAATCATTAAATCGAATAACTTTCTTCCACCAAAGAAACGCAGCCCAAGCAGAGCCCGCAACAAAAGTGTGCCAAATAAAGGAAAGCCCTAGAACGCCGTCCAAGTTAAAAGGAAGATTGAGGAGAAGAGGGGGGGGACATAGGCACCAGCTGCCTGGCTGGCGGGGAAGGGGGGGCTTAAAAGGGCAAAGCGTTTTTTCACAGTTTTGCTTTTGGACAACGACGACAATAAGACGTAAGTAATTAGGGGGAAATTTGTTAATTGCCTAAGCTAAGTCTGACACACACACATACGTACATACATATGCAGATGTGCAGAAATTGGTCAGTTATGTTGTAGGGTTGTCAACTTGTGATTAGATCAGTAGATTTAACGGTAATCTGCTTATGTATCACATATGCATGTGTGTGTATGTGTATGTACAGCTGTCATTCCCTGCAGTCGGAATTTTTCATGTGTGACTCGCATATTTTAAACACACTTTTGCACATTCTTTCCAGCGAAACATTATGAACGGACAGTCACCGATTGTGGCTGGAACTGGAGCTGGCTCCTCCAGCCTTGATATATACATTACTCATCTGGATTTTGTGGGGCCTTATCTCAAGGTCTATGGCCAAGCCAATCGGGATGCTGCATTTCTGATAAGCACACGTATAGAGCAATTGGTGCCCACATGTTTTGCCATAGACCCCTCCTGGTCCATGGAACGCCAACAGGCCCTACTCACCCCGGGCACTTTTTGTGTGTATAAAGACAAAAAAGGTCCTGCTCCCGGCGATGTGGAGTATAAGAGAAGCCGTGTAATTACTGCAGAGCAAACCAATCCTACTAATATGAGCGTGGAGATTGAGATGCTGGATTATGGCTACAAGAGATATGTGAACAGTCATAATGTGAGCAAGTATAATCTTAAATCCAAAGACTCTAGAATACACAAAGATTTACGTACAGTTTTACATGTGAATTCTAGAGTCTTTGCCTAACTCTTTTACATCCTTTACTCATCCTCTCTCTTTCTTTCAACTTGCAGTTATTGTTCTCCAAGCAGCCAAAGCTCATGCAGAACACTCCTCTCCTTTGCTCACAATACATTCTCATTGGCATTGTTAACGAATGGGAGAAATCCAAGGACATGAATGTTGTTAGCGAATTGATACTCAATCAAATGGTCCACATTACCATTGATCCCATACAGATCTGTGGTCAAAAATTTGCCACCATACGCTGGAAAGATTTCGATTTGGTCGAGTTTCTGTTACAACAAAAACAGATTGGTTGTCCCATGAGCAGGCAATTAACATTTGATCATTGTACAAATTTGTGGAAGGATGTGGGTGCACCAGTATCACCACAAATGGAATACAACAATAATAGTATTCAAAGTACAAACAGTTCGACAAAGACGCCAACAGATTTGGCCAGGGAACAATTGGCGGCCAGACGTTCGCTAGCGGCACGCTTGGAACAGCAGCGTGCAGTGCCTACAACGCCACCCAGACAACTGAATGTGAATGCAACCGATTATGCACCCAAAAAGCAGCCAGCTCCGCCCCTGACCAATGTGGTAAGATTAACTCTTTGGGCAATTTAAACACTATGAACAAAGGCTCTAGAACTCAACAAACAAACTTTGCACACAGACAGCATACATACAGTATCTCAAGAAAGTATTTTCACATTTTTCACTTATTTTGCAAAAATATTACAATTTTCGGGAGTGACACATAAATTCCCAGAAATTTTGGTATTTACATTTTTCATTTCAAATTTAAATTGTTTAACTTAATTTGTCAAGTGAAAAGTATATCTTCTGTTGCTAGATCAAATGGTAAATCTATGCAATTTGCAACCGGCTGCTTTACCTGATTTTTTATACCCGTTACTCGTAGAGTAAAAGGGTATACTAAAGTCGTGCAAATGTATGTAACAGGCAGAAGGAATCATTTCCGACCATATAAAGTATATATATTCTTGATCAGTATCAACAGCCGAGTCGATATAGCCATGTCCGTCTGTCTGTATGAACACCTAGATCTCAGAGACTAGAAGAGCTAGAGCAACCAATTTTGAAATGTAGACTCCTATTGTCTGCACGCAGATCAAGTTTATTTTCAATTTTTGCCACGCCCCCGCAATTTGGAAAAAACGTCATATCTCCTACAGTTTTGATGATAGATGGTTCGTACTTTCTAGAGATATCTAGTACTCAAAATTATTTATCGATTTGCTGAAGGAATGATAAAGATCGGATGAACGATACTCAAGTTATGAGCAAAAAACGGTCAGTTAACACCCACCACCCACCCCACCCTTAACCTAAGCATTGCGTTCAGCAGAAGCAATCTAAGTGAGAGAGAGAGAGAGAGAGAGAGAGAGAGACACCTCAGGCACACAGGAAGGCTATTAAACATTTGTTTCCATGAGTAACGGGTATATCGAAGTCGGTTAGAGCCGACTTTAACTTACGCTCTCGTTTTTGTTTATGTTTGTGTGTAAGGAGATCTGCAAGAGTGCCTGTTTTTTTTGACTTCATCAAGAAGTTTTTTTGTATATAAAATACTAAAATAAATAAATCGACATGGTTTGAAACCGTCAGTCGATCACTGTCTTCCAAATTCTTCGCTATTCAGTCTAATACACCTGGCTTCCCGGGTCTTCCCCAAATACCAGATCGTTCAACTGCATAGCGCGAGATTCGGTTGGCCTTGTTACTCTGTTTTAAAAGTCCCCTTCCACTATTTGTCTTCGATATTTAGTTGCCTGACTTATAAAGTTATAAAGGATCCTCCAATTTGATCCATTTAATAGCTGGTGAACTTCTTTCAGATGTAGTCTTGCCTTACCAAAATGTAGAATTCTGTATTCCCTCAAGATTGGGCAGTTTCCAATAAAATGGATAGTGTTTTGCTGCTCGTTCCAATTGCAAAGAGAACATGCTGTGTTGCTGCTTGCTATGTTTGGGACAAAGTTGAGTTTGAGCAATTCACCTCTGGCCATGAAAATTGTGCGAATTTGCTCCACTGAAAACGCGTCGTTGAAATAATTTTCTACTCCTAGGTCGTAGTTCAATTCTTTGTATATTAGCCTCGGAGAGCTCCGCTCTGAATCTATCATAAAAGATGATCTATATGAAGCAACCATCTTTTTAAGAATTTCTGTAGCCCATGATTCCCACTCTGAACTTTCTTCGAGGTTAAGTCTCTCGCAGTGAGTGGCTGATAGAAGTTCCCATTCCCGAAAGAACTGCTGACGTCCGTTTAGCAGAAACTGAGCCAATATTTTAGGCAGTCTATTTTCGGGCATGCGAAAAACCTTCTGCATATAGGAGAAGTGCATGTCTGCGGTAAATATGTGGAAAGGTGACAATCCCGTTTCCAGATACAGCACATTCTGTTTGGAGTGTTTCTGGGCAGTCGGAATAGCTTTTTCAGAAAGTATCTGAGCAGGTTCTCAACTTCATCGTACTGCATAATCCCCCAGACTTGTGCGCCATAGCACATAATGGACCTCACAGCTGCTCCGAAAAGTTTGTATTTGGTGCTCGTTGGTACATCTTTCCTGCTCAGGAGAGATTTCCAGGTGCAGTTTATCGCCACCTTCGCGTCTTTCAGTTTTCCTTGCAAATGGTATTTAAATTGCGCATTATGGTAGATCCACACTCCCAGGTATTTATAGGTTTTCTCCACTTCAAGCTCGGTCTCTCCCAAGTACCATTTCTCTTCTAGAGCAAGTCTTCTCCAGTGTTTTTTGAAGACTAGAATCTTTGACTTTGTGGTGTTTATTTTGAGGCCCCAGGTCTTACGATATTCTTGCAGAGCATTTATCATATTTTGCATTTTTTTTGGCGACTCTGCAAACACCACAATGTCATCGGCATATAATAGGGATAAAATGCATTCCGGTAGATATTCCAACACATCATTGAGGTAGATGGAGAACAAAAGTGGACTTAACAAGCATCCTTGCTTAACACCCGACTCCGTTTGAAACCAGTTGGATAACACTTCTCCATCCCAAACGGCTGCTTCATTTCTATTATACATGCTTTCAAGTATATTAATAAGTTTGGTCGAAATGCCAAAATTGCTCAGTTTAAACATTAGCGCCTTTCGCTCGATCGAATCGAATACTGCACTGAAGTCAACGAAAAATGCATACAGCTTACGTCCGCTTTCAATATACTTTCTGGAGATACTGGTGACGCTGAATATATTGTCGATCGTGGAGTATCCTTTTCCAAAAATTTGCTTGGAACTCTGTTAGCTGGTCGGTTTCATCCACCCATCGGTTTAGCCTCTCAAGTAGCACGGCAGAGAAAACCTTTGCAATCGCATTCTGGAATGATATTCCTCTGTATTTGCAAACCAGTGCAGTGTCTTGTGTACTCGTTTGTTAAAGTGGTTATTTCTGATTTGAGCGGCAATGCTTTTTGATTTCGGGTTCAAGTGTCATTTGTACACGAACTTGTGTTTGTGTTACACAAGTAAAAATTGGGATTGCACCAGAGTTCCCTATCCCTAGCCCCTGTGGGCCGAATGCATTCGTTAACTCACGCGAATAAGAGCCGAATACTTGCCGAAGTCATTTCTCACTAAATGTCTGAAAGTTAGTCGCAATCAGCGTAACAAGACAAGCCCTTCCGAGTCAGTATATTGCAAATTCTGGTTTGCATAACTTCTATTGCTCTAGCTCTCTTCTTTGAAAAAGCAACTGTAAACTCCGTTACGTTGTTGTTATCTCAAGAGAGGGAGAGACAAATGAGAGAAAGGCAGATACTACAATTGTTTTTCGGCTTTGATATGAGGGCTGTTCAAAAGATAAAAAAAAAGTAAATTTTTTTTTAAATTATGATTGAGGGCCAGACCAGAATGGTGACAATTCTGCGTAGATTTCACTTAGTTTCATTAAAATCGGTTTACGATTTTAAATGCGTTTAAAGTTTGAAGTACACTCAAAAATGACTCGTTTTAGCGAAGACATTGTTCGACAAAAAAGGCTATCAAGCCTGTTCCGGTTTTCACTTTCGACAAAAACTATCGAATTCGTTAAATGTGCTGTTGTATCAAATTGATTGGGTTAATCAGATTAGAAAGTTATAATTTGAATCCGTCGAGTAGAAAGTAAGTAGAAACTAAAGGTCTGATACGGATTTTCTTGATTGTTTAACAGAAAAGAGAACATGTAAAACATTCGAATTCACTTTAGTGAAAACCGGAACATGGCAGTATATCTTCTAAAGTATTTCGAATTTCAACAAATCCTTTTGGGGACTTACACTTTTTCTGTCCTCTCTTCTTGGGTGAACCCTGGTTTGCATAACTTTTTATTGCTCTCGCTCTCTTCTTTGAAAAGCAACTGTAAACTTACGTTGTTATTTTAAGAGAGAGAGACAAATGAGATAGAGGCAGATATTATAATTGCTTGCTATCTTTTTCTAGCAGCTTTTTCAGAGCAGCTGTCATATGCCTGCAGGGAAAGTGTCTAGTTTACAGCCAGAAATGTTGGTTGCACTTCCTATCCAAATTAATGTATTAAAGTCGTTCATTTCACACAGGCATGTCATTGCCAGGTATCAATTGTTCCCGGACAGACATTTGCAACCATTTTAATGCCAGACAGCATAGGCGAGCGAAAATTGAACCTAAAGCAGACATTTTCAACCAGTTAAATACCAGTAGACCTTTGTGTCTTCTTATGACTGTCTGTTTATGTCGCTGCTCAGTATAACAGATGTACTGTACGAAATCTGTTGGTCAACTTACTCATCACCAATTCGTTTGCAAACAGCAAAATTTCAATTGGATTACAACCCAGCAAACAATATGTGCGTTTTCTGACACTTTTTTATAAGTATTCACCGTCATAATGTGCACAAAATAGAGTCCGGAATGAGCGTTTTTTTCTATGAAACCGGTCGCACTTAATGTGGAAGATTTTTGAGTCCAATCTGACTCCTTTCAGACACAGATATAAGTGCATTCACCCTCCCAATGAAACATAGAACAACCTCATAAAATACACATAAAAGTTACTTTTCTAGTCATTTGAAGGACTACTGAAAGGCTCTTTACAGACGCATATTGGAGTGCAGATCCGAAAATACTCAGACATAAGTGCTTTTTATGAGCCCGTGCTTAGATAGCATTGAATAAGCTCCGAAAACCCTCAAATTTATAACTCCAAATCTCTAAAACACCTTCTCAACATACTGTATGTATAATCGTAGGTGGACCCCACATCGCAAATTTCCCCCTCATATTTTCCTGACATTCACTTGGATGGCCTTTAATCATCTTTG